>JANJYP010007992.1:0-38847 GCA_024605115.1 Rastrelliger brachysoma | reverse complement strand
GTCTTCCTTTGATGTTATGTGTAAAATGATTAACTTCTAAGGAGAAATTTGTACCTGGCTATCTTCACTTTGCACCCTGAACTGATGTCCCATAGCAGTAAGTAATATTTTCCACTTTATTCCCACATCTTAAAGCGTTTATGTTTACATATGTTTATATAATGTTTACATCTTTTGTCACATTTTTCACCCACCATGAGTATAAAAGTTTGGACTTTACATTTAGTTTTATTAACACTGCCACCAATAAAGTTAATTTTTTTTAACCTCTTTCCTGAAATGATTGTGACAATATCATTTATTCTTGACACATAAGGTATATATCTTTTCAAAACATTATTAATGAATCTCTTTTCACAATGAAAATGAAATCCCAGTTAACGTTTACAATCTGTAGCCAGGCTAAAACAAAATTTTTTGAAACAATAGAATTAAGGCTTTGTTTAAATTATTTAGCCTTGGTCAGTTTAACAGGAAATCTCATGCATATTAATGTCCATTATTACTCTTTCAAATGTCACACATTCACTAATATTGACTGTGACCACCCCTGTCACATTTTTACAACGTGTTGTGGCTCTCCACAAGCTTTTTGATGTTGTCAGTGGGAAACAGACAAAATGGCAAATGCNCACATTCACTAATATTGAGTGTGACCACCCCTGTCACATTTTTACAACAACGTGTTGTGGCTCTCCACAAGCTTTTTGATGTTGTCAGTGGGAAACAGACAAAATGGCAAATGCTTTTTTCTTTAATAGCACCAAACAAATGCACAAATTCATTTCACCTGGTCAAAAGTGATTACAGACACATTTAAATTAAAAAAACAGGATTGTGTCTGGAAACAAAATATTTCTAACTTTATGAGAAACTATACTTTGGCATTTTAAACTAGAGTGTTTAAAATGCCACTGCTGACATACTGCACCCCCTCATGGTGCAAAAAATCTTAATCCCTACTGAAAATAATTGTACACTGCACGTTGGTATGTCCTGCACATATAATGAGCCATTGTGTCCTGATAACTGCCTTTACATATCCAATCATTTGAAATCTTTTCAAATCTTTTTTTATATAAATTGTTGCCTTAATGAATGAATGAATGAATGAATGAATGAATGAATGAATGAATGAATGAATGAATAAGTGAATAAATACAAATAAGACAGCAGTAAAATATGCCAGGCTACTTAAAATCAACACAGCTGCCAGTAAATATTGTAGCACATCAGAGAGGGGGAAGTTACCTGAAGTTGGACGATGTATAAACAATATGAAGTCATACCATAAAAGTAAATCAATACATATTCAGAACATGATTTATGAAAGCACAGTGGTAGAAGGAATGTGCAAGACTCCATGCATGCTGCATGGGCTTGGATAAAGTAGAGCCATGAATCATTTTCACATGGCAAAAGCCATGGATAAATCACAACTGGCTTGTACTGAGACATGAGCTGGTGCTAGCTACTAGACTGGATCTGCAAATTGCTGCAGAGATGGACAATGGTGCGATGTTATGATGATCGCTGGCTTCTCTAACTTCCTGAAATGGGCCTCATCATGGAAGACAGACAAACTCTCTGTCTCAGTTAACAGATCCTCTCATGCGGTGTCACACCTGCTGAGCTGTGTGTTGAATGGGCTGGCACATCCCATATATCAGGCCATGACAACGGCACACACAAACACACACATATGCTCTCTCTCTCTCTCTCTCTCTCTATCACACACACGCACACACACTCTCTACACTCTCTCTCTTTCGCTCTCTCTATCACACTCACACAAACGCTATACACCTTGGATCTAAGTATGATGAGAAAAGTCATCAAGACCTTGACAGTTGCAAAAATAATTTTCCCTGTAGACCTTCACACACATTCATGCTCAGTGTCCATCCAATCTTGATAAGCATCGTCAGTGATAATGTCTTTGTTAATGAAGTGAGACGTGCTTGAGACCAGTCGCTGATGCAGCTGATGGTTATCAGTGGGTGGAGCCATCAGTGGTGCAGTAATAAAGTCAATATTTCCTGGGACATGCTGCTGTGGCATAGATGAGCCTTACTATGCACTCACACATTATCTTTGCAATCTGTGTTTTTGTACGTGTGGTTTTGATTATGTGTCTGCTTGTATAATATGATAATCCTGTATGATAATAACCTAATGAACACATGGTACATGTGGTCTATATGTTTGCATGTGAATCTGTGAAACATCGCCAAACTGACAAGGGATACAGACCCAGAACCGCTTCCTGCAATCAGCAACAAAGCATCATTCAGCTGCTCATGTTAATGAAGGCTTTCATGTAGAGTACAGCAAATTGCAACATTTAATAGTAATAGGAGATCACAGTAGGCCACTTGGCCATTAGTAAGTCTGCCAAATACGCATCACACACATTTAACTCCCATCATTAAAAAACATCCACACAGATAATATTACATCTTTTAAAAGCCAGCAATTTGATGGGATGAGGGTTAGGGAATATTATATAATGTATTGGTTATATATCAGGTTCTATACTGAACCTTGTTACATCTCCCAACCTCTTGTTCACATTCAAGGTTGCTAATAGCACTGGACCTTAGAAATTATTTACGAGGTATTCATCATAAAAGAGTCAATCAATGTTACCCATTAGAACCAGGCTATGGGCAGATCCCCGCAAATTCTGCTCACGTATTTTTATCTGGCGATGAAACCCTTCAGGTGTGTCAGGGTGTCATAATAATCAGCTTGCATTAAATTAGACCAAGGCTAATGTCACCACAATCTTAACAGGGTCTCTAATTACTGTCACCCATCCACTCATCCCCTGGAGATGAGAGGTTGCAGAGAGGGTCATGACCAGCTGCTAACAGGCAGTAATCGTTACTGCTCCAAGGAGCTTCTACTGCAAACAACTGAGTTGAAGGCTAAAGGGTTTGAAAGGAGAATAGAAATGGATCACTATCTATCTATCTATCTATCTATCTATCTATCTATCTATCTATCTATCTATCTATCTATCTATCTATCTATCTATCTATCTATCTATCCATCCATCCATCCATCCATCCATCCATCCATCCATCTATCTATCTATCTATCTATCTATCTCTCTCTCCATCCATCCATCCATCCATCCATCCATCCATCCATCCATCCATCCATCCATCCATCCATCCATCCATCCATCCATCCATCCATCCATCCATCCATCCATCCATCCATCCATCCATCCATCCATGTCTACATATAGCTACAATAGCAATATTAATAGCAATTACAAATTCTCCAAGCATGACGACTACTGCAGGTCATCCAAAAAAGAGGGAAAGACACATCAATCACCAAACACTCCATTGTTTCTATCTAACTGAACAAGTATAAAAAAATGGAGGAAGTGGAAATGAGGAAGAGAAGAGAGATGAAATTAAGACAGGGATGTAAGCGGTTCAAAAAAGGAGACATGTACACCTAACATAAAGCACCCATTAATCACAGGGTTGTCCTGCATGCCTCATGTGACAAATGAAACAGATTAATGGTTTCTGTGAGGAGGAAAATATGAGATAGTATGGCCTTCATACTGTAAAGATTCCTCCACTACTTCCTCCATGTCAAAATATTGCCAGCTATAGGATCTGATTTAAAGCCTGCTCATCCCTTTCGTCACACAGGCTGTTCATAATGTATTGGACAACTGCCACAGAATTTATATGAACTCAATTGCCAATTTTTAGCCTTCACTGATGACTGCATTTGCCCCACTCTGAACACAAGTAAATTGCTGCACATAATGATAACAACAAATCACGTGCATCTGGCTTTTCCAGAGAGGACTGTATGATCATAACATTATGACATAGAGACTGGTTATACTTTCAATGAAATTCAGTGAGCTCTGAAAGGTCTCAGGAGATACACAAACAACCAACGAGTCATGATAGGTAAAGACCTGTTGGTAATTTGAATGTAAGTTAATGTAATTTGAACTACCTTTGAACCTTCATAAAACAATTAAAAAAAACAAAAACTTCACTTAAGCCCTAAAGGCTAAACGTATTCCAGCATTGATCAGACTTTCAGAGCAGAGTGACAGAGCTAACAGTAGAGGCTAAAATTAGCTGCTCCTCTCCTCCATCTCAGTGGAGTGGACTTGAGCCTCCATACAGCAGAGACAGTGGAAAACAATCACTTCATTCACTTATTGCTTACTACTTATGGCAAGTCGGGTGGTGGGCAACCGCCTTAATGGCACAGCTCCTGGTTTCAATTTCAACTTTGATACAAAGCCCCTGTTGTATTCTCCGAAGTTGACAAAGTCATCATCTTCAAAATGCACAAACCATAGGACTAATCTGGTACTGAAGTGCTCTGGTATTTTCCAGAAATAAAATGAATCCAAAACAAAAAATATTTCCGGTTGACTGTTTGTTTACATAGTGGCTAGCGGTATTAGCACATCTTGAAGGCAAAGTTTGGTATTAAGTTATGTTAAAATGGCAAATCACTGGTGGCTACGTACTGCTGACGAATTAACACAAGCTTAAAAGGTGCTGCGCAGTGCCACATCCCTCAAAAGTGACGGGATGAGTGGATGAAATGAAATAATATTACAGAGTATTTGTGGTTGTATGCTGCAGCAGTCAGGGGTGATTGAGCCTGTGGGATGTACGTGCATTGCTAGATTAGGGAGATTTGTACAGTCATGCAGCAGCTATCCTTTAGAAGGTATGAAAATACAAACTGTTTGTTTTGATCTGTGAATTAACCTCTTAATACATGCTGCTCTGCCTACGGTACAGAGTCAGAAGTTAGGAGGAAGCAATACATTGTTTTAATGTTTTACACACATCAAATATTAAAAAAATATATATATGCCATTGACCACTCACAAGTTATATGATTGCTCTCAGCCGTGAAATTGTTAGCGGTTAGCTGTCGGCTGTTCTATCAGCTGTTTTTAACTGGAAATAGATAACCAGAGTGGTTGTCATGGTGGTGCGTATTGTTCAGCCAGGAATATGGTGGATATAAACATGGATATCACATACATCAAGACTAAATGTTAGCAATTGGGTAAAATCAGAACAATCAGACCCAATCGTTTCAAACTTCAACAGAGTTCACTCCTCCCACCTGAAACCGCTTTTCAATTATGCAGGTCCAGACCCTCTGTAAGAAAATATTACGAGGGTATGGTAAGACCAGGCTAACATCACACTGACAGAGATATGAGAATGGCTCATATCTTCCGCCTATTTTCTTTCACTGTTTAATGCATACAGCAGACAAGTTGTACAGTTTCTGCACCTACCACAGTTCAAAAACTCATTGACCTGTTTTTTTTTAAAAAAAAAAAAAAAAGAAAAAAACATTTTTAATGGCATATAGTGCTTTACTTTGTTATTTCTATACATGTATGATGTTGGATGAATATTTTACCTTCCTCCTCATGTTCATCAGATTGGTCCATGTATGTACACAAACAGCCAAGTGTTTGCTAATAAGGTTGGTCCACAGGTTGTTTTATATTTGGAGTAAAGCAAAGTATGTCAGTAATGGACTGAGTAGCTTTAGGGATTACAATTTGAAATTCAATAGTTATATTAATTTTTTACTGAATGTGCAGTGGGCTAATATTGCTGTATTACTTCAAAAATGTGTTCATTGATTGTAGTGAGAATATTTACTCTTCCTATTGAGTAATTAGTAATGTATAATGAGAAATTGCATTTGCCTAACAGTGGCTATAAATATATGTAGTATAGATTTTGTATTCTCAAAGACTAATTCTAATATTTAGCATGGCCCGACACTACCTGCCTGCTGATGCAAGACACCCAGAGAAGCCATTCATTCAAACCACACAAAGAATATCTAATTTGCCAACTCTCCTCTCCATGTATTATATCCAGCTGTTCAGCTCTACATCAAACCTCTGCGTTTGTTCATAATTGATGGTCTGCAACAACGTGGGACTGGAAGAGGAGGATGCAATGCCGTCTCATTGTTTGGTTAAAACATGAGGATGGCATACAGTACTCACTGTTTGGAGTGGTGTATTACTGGGGTTGACACCATGTAGAGGTGGAAGGAGAGACAGAAACTGTAGACAGATTGGACTTGGTATCGAATGAGAAAGTGAGACTGCAGCTTCACACACGGCTCACAGATCCTGTTCTACCATTCCTGGGGGTTTTAGATGAAATGTCAGGATATTATGAGGTTTGATGAGGTGAGGGGACACATGTGTGCACAGGTTTGCCTTGGTGGGTGCACATGAAAGAGAAAGACCAAAGGTATTAGGGGCATGTGCATTTATGCATAGGGTACAGTTGTATGATTTGCTTAAATATATCACTATGGTGCTTGGTGGAGCATACTGTGGGAGTTTTCTTTTTTTTTCACTCTTCCTTTCTACATGGAGGAGTGGGTGTATTTCTGTGTAGATCGTTGTGTAGGTCTGTGTATGTGTGTGTGTGCCCAAGCTCTGGTCAGGTCATGTAATATAGAGTTATTGTTCTCTGTGAAGTAAATACAAGAGAAGGGAATAATCTAGGAGAGATTGCTTTTCAAACCGCCACCACCATGACTCTGAAAACAGGTTCATACTCTTCGTCAGGTAAAGATGAAAACCATTGCTTCCTTTTACTATTTCTCTCTCATTGCTCTCTGTTATTTGGACAGGCCCACTGATTCACATGCACAAAAAAGAGTAAAGAACAGAAAAACAACACAATAATGAGCCATGATGATGTTGCAAAAGTCACTAAGTAAATAGTGTGCACATCCCCATAGCTTCCCTCATAGAGCTTGTGCACTCCCACAGTTGTCCATTAGCTTGTCATTCGTTTTCTTTACAGTCATTCAGCTTTTGCACATGGCCTGTGGCAGTGTGGAGCAGCTTGCTCCACATGAATAACAATATCTGATTATTCAGACAGAAGCCAAGTGACTCAGCTGTCTCTACTGTATTCTATCATCTCATCCGTTCTTTTTCCTGTGCCTCTTTTCAACCACATAGGTTCATCCTTTCTCTCCTTTTTTCTTTTGTTTCTTTCTTTCTTGATTTCTCCCTTTTGTCTTTGTTAATCATGCAGGTTATGGTTCATGTCGTTCATTTCTCTACCTCATCTTGCTCTCTTTTCTCTCTCCCCTGCCATTGTTTTTCCTGCATGTACATTCTCTCATGGATGCGGAAAAGCTAACTTTGCCAACGGCCATGTCGGCTTGCTGTTGTGTGGGAGGGATCACAGAAGGATGAGGGGGAGTCTGCCACATTCATAGGATAGGTAGAGCACAATAAAGTCAGCCCTGCTGTCGAGACATAAAAATAAAGCCTGGGACAGCGCGCCTACAGGGACAGCCCTGTCTGTTTCCACCTTAGAATACACTTAACCTCCAACTGGATATATTTAGGCTAAACAGGCTTTCTCCTTGTATTTCAACTTTAAAATATGAATGGCTGACAAACATAATATACAGCCAGAAAAGATATTCATCCAAGCCAGGATAGACCTCAACAAAATGAAGTTTATCAGGTTTTCAAAGTCTTGCAGTAAATTTCACTTCAGATAACCCTCAGTTATTTGTGCTAATAATCAGTCCCAGAGTTCATGGTTGAGCAGCAAACATTTGCTTCTTTGCTACAGCTGCTTTGTGAGAAACAGAAGAGATGGCATTACTATTTACCTAATCAAAATTATCAGAAAAAGTTTGTTTTGTATATCTTTGATGGAACAATGGTTCAGTACTAAGCAAATATATTGCATTTCCCCTATTTTGCCAATTAAATCATTTTATGTGAACCAGCAACAGCTAGAAATGTTAATTTTGCATTGGCAGTTATTTAATAAGTAAAAAATAAACAATGAGGCTAATATCAGTTTAAAAATTAAATAAATAGCATTTAGCAGTGTAAGTGAATACACTGAATGCATACAAAGGTAAAACAAGAATTTCGTTTTGCCAGGCACATCAACAAATCATACAGAACTGAAGTCCTCTATTGCAGAGACATAAATTAAAATGTATGCAGTGCCCGCCCCATTCTCCTGAATAGCTTGCATAAAAGGTGGATTCATTTAAATAAACTGACAACGGAGGCAGTAAGCCAGCCCTGCAGTCATGATTTCTAAGAGGTAACACGCTTTGATAAGGAAATAAGCTTCAGAGAACTTCAGATATGGGCAAAATGCACCTGAACAATAAAGGTGGGCCTCTCACCAGACTCAGACGAACTTCAAATCAAAAGACCTCTATCCTGTCCTCTGCTTTTCATAGATGCTCTTTATCCTTTCTTCCCAGCTCCCCCACTTTCTATTGTCCACGAAGTAACTCTTCCCTTTTCCCTTCATCAGCCAGTTTTTTCCTTTCCCTCTTTGTGAAATACTGTGAAGTAGGAAACTTCTTTATTAGCATAAATGCAAGGACAGATAATCCCCCTACCCTTTCAATCATACCCGCCTTCTTTAACCGTTGTCCCATGAGCCCCCTTTAACATGAAGTGCCTTTCATTTCACCTCCTCTCAGAGACCTAGCGACCTGAAACATAAAGTTTTAATTGTGCTGATGGAATGTCGCTATGGGCAGAAATATGTCTGTAAAAACTTAATTTGAATCATTTTTATTTGAATTTTAATTGCTTGGTTTGAATAGTTGCATTAAAATATGAATCTCAACAGTAACATTTGAAATTGAATTTATTAGTTTATAACTGAATTCCAATAAATGTGAAACTAAATGCAATATTATGAACTATGAACTCTACACACTTCCACACTTCCAGTTCTTAAAATTCAAATTCAGCTGTTGCAATTCACTTCCAGTTTACTGAGTCACACATCCAGTTATTCAAGAAGAACAATCAAGGACAGATTCATAGAACTCTTGTATTTTACACATTTTTCATTAAGCTAACGTGTCTCCTCACTTACCTCACTCACGTCTCAACTCCTCCCAGCAAGGATGCGAGACAGAGATGCCAGGAAAAGGCAAGATGATGAAGGATGAATTTAATTCATCAAATGGGATGTCCTCACTCACTCCACTGTCAATTTGAGGAGACAGCTACTAATCATGACAACTGCCAAATATGAACAAGTCAGCTATCACTATGAAGTTTAAACTTAAACTAGTTACGTAGTAATAGCTGGTACGAAAACACTTTGTTCCAACATTGTTTTATTTGATTACAGGGTCTGAATTGCACAGAGAAAGCCCAATTAGATGATTTAAATCCAATACTTATTGAAAGAAAAGGAGCATTAATTATTCAGTAAGGGTTATTTTATTAATAAATAGCTTATAATCAGCTGCTGTTTTTTTTTTAAATCAGTCTGACTTTACTGTCCTGTCAGATCACCTGACTAATCAATAAACATGGTTTAAAAAAAATAACAAAAAAAAAAAATTCCATGCATTAGTGCAGAAAGTGGGGTGCTGCAGTCAGGATGTCAGATTACCTACACCGTCTGACACATCTGGCTGTGATGCATGTGCATCAAATTGTATCATCAAAATTTTGTATAGTAAATTAAATAATATTAGACTGAGGACACTGCAATGGCCTGCATAACATTATAAATGTGTTTCTTATGGTTGATTGTGGTATTCGTCAAGTCTCTGGTTACTGAACTCAGTCATGGTGTACAACTTTGTAATAGCCCTACAGCTAGATTAGAAACCTTTATTGCCTTCACATGTAATGAGATTACAGGTGCTCTCTGTTTGCGCTTTAAGACAAAACACAACAAATAAAATAAATAGAATTTAAAGAATAACTAATTATAAATAAAATCAAGAGTCAGTAGTTTCCACAGATTACTACAACTACACAGGTCTGTGTAGCTGCTGGACTATTACAAAGTTACAAAGTAATGCATATTTGTAGGAACATGAATGAATGAAGTTGATCAGTTAACGAGTGCGTTGCTATGGTAGCAACGTGTTGGTGGCCATAGTTGAGTTTATTTCTCTATTATCCTTATGTATCATCATTCTTAACAGAATATTGTGCCTAGATGGGTAATTTAGCTGATATTAACCATATTTCTTCGAAACACATTTATTGTTGTCAACATCGTTTCCCTCAATGCATCTGTGTGGCTGTAGGGCTATTACAAAGTTATACATGGTGGCACTATGACTGAGTTTAGAAGGTACATTCATCAGGTTCCTGAGATCACCATGATCACACTGAGGTATTATAAAACACTTTGAAATGAGAACCTAACACAATATCGTGACAGCCTAATACGTATACTAATATAAAAATTTTGCGTTGAACTCACAGCCCTCCTTATCAAAAACATCTTTCAGCACACCTACTTCCACAGAGGATAAACCTGTGTTTCCTCACTCTAAGCTCACCCTGGAGCTTGTTCTCTCCTTGCTCCTTGAGGTGCATTTAAAGGATTTGAAGATCCTGAATGACAGCAGAGGAATGTTGGTTTCCAGGTCATGTCCAAAGAGTTTAGGAGAAAGGAAGGAAGCATAAATTAGCTAAATTGAGAGCACCCCATTGATCAATGGGAGTGAAAGAAATGGTCAAAAATAGGTGCAGGTATAGAAGGAAAAGGTACTGATTAGCCAAAAATCCTGGTCAAAAAATGAAACAAAGGCAAGAGAGACATTTTGCCTCTTATCCAAGGGGCTTCATCAGTTCGTAATGCATCGGTCTGACTAGTCCGCACTAGTCTGACAGTGGAGTAAGACCTAGGTATTTAACCTCTGTGTCACTACTCTTTCAAATTGTCTTTCCTTCCTGTCCAAAATTTTAACATTTCTGTCCTCAAAGAAGTATGCCTTTTCATAGTCTAAGTGTAAATAGACAGCTGAACCTGGACCTGAGAAGTTGGCGCTTCTGTGGTGGGTCATGCATTTGTTTAAAGGTTGTTTAGTTTCACCAGTGTATAAGTCTTTGCATTTCTCACTGCATTAGACAGCATCTACCAGGTTGCTTTTATGAGTGTGTGGTATGCTGTTTTTTGGGTGTATCAGTTTGAGTTTCTCTGATACACCAAACACATGGAATGACTATGTTCTTGCGTTTGTTTATTTCCTTAGGACCCTCCATGTTGGTATTCTTTTTGGCTCTTGTTGTTTTGTCAAAAGTCCACCTCAGATAACCACAAGTTTTCAGGGCTCCCCTTAAATGCTTTTTGCCAATGGATAACAACGACCTAGATGAGTCAGAATATTCATAGATATATTAGCCAAAAAGGAGTTCTCTGAGTCTGCAATCAACTGCTCAAATACCATATTTATGATTGTATAGAAAGGTGAATTTTCACAGAGCACTGAACTGAATTCAGTTTCATAATATTACATTCAATTTCAGCTTAACTGGGCTTGTTTGTTCCAAACAAATTAATTCAATTTCAAATTATGCTTTTTAGAGTGAATGCAATTATCCAAAACAAACAGTACTATTTCAAATAATGTGACTGAAATTCATATTTAATGCAATTATTCAAATCATGCAATTCAAATATAAATTATTCAAATGTACTTTCTAGTGACACATATTTCTTCCCATATGTTGCCCAGTGATGATACAGGCCACATGAATCACTCTTAAAGTTGGGTCTCTGTGTTACACAGCACTGTGTACAGATACAATGAGAAACAGTGAAGAGGCAATGGTGCAGGTGTGAGAAGTTTCTGAGTGTTATCATACCCTACTCATTCAGAGAACATTAGAGCAGCTTACAAATGCTGAGTAAGGATGTGCCTAATTAATAGAGGTATGATAACAGAGCTTTCCTGCTCCATCAAATGTTGTGCTCCAGTTCCGTGTCTTGAGGCTCTGTTTGATAATTACACTTCTAATGAGAGTAAGGGGGAGACTAGATCAAATCAGTGTAGATAATAGGGGTTAAGTGAATTGTAAAGACCAGATTGTCCCTCTGTATTCTTCTGATGCACTAATTGCTATTACTAATGGCAAACACAAGTCCATATTATAATCTTCATTGTTGTTGCTGTCCCCAACACAAAAGATGACAATGTGAGACAAGGCATAAGCTCTATCTAAGGTATCACATGTCATTAAGGAACAAGATATTCAAGGAAATGCTTCACTGTAGACCGGGAGAAATCTGAAATATGATATACAGAGTATG
Source organism: Rastrelliger brachysoma (assembly GCA_024605115.1). Lineage (NCBI taxonomy): Eukaryota > Metazoa > Chordata > Actinopteri > Scombriformes > Scombridae > Rastrelliger > Rastrelliger brachysoma. Next base: position 26,719 of record JANJYP010007992.1, on the reverse strand, counting down.
CTCTGCCTTTTGTTATGAAGGATAATTAGACCTTTTTGATTAAAGATTTCCCTCTATAGCAGACATATGATCTATGACTGTCACTTATGGATAAACACCAACTGGTTGAAATCAGTAGCCATGCAATTCTTGAAAAAGCCATCAATAATGTAATGGGACAGAGAAATGAGACGAGTAGACAACGTGGTTCTGTTGCATTAACCATGAGAGGGTCTCCCTCCTTTGTCTTCCCCTAGCTTATTCAAAAAAGACCAGATGGAAACCAATCCGGGTAAGAACAGACAGCAGGTGCTCTGGCTTTGTGAAAGGGCTGGGAATTGGTCGAGGAAATGGAGGCGAGGCCATGGACACAAACCAAACCCAGGGCCAGTGGCCAGAGAGAATGCAGCTGCACAGTTCTCACTGCCCCATCCAGGGCCATGACGAACACATCTCCATCTTGTGTTCCTGTGTGTCTAACACACTTGATCTGCCAATTCCTCCTTTTAATTAACTACTCCATACAGCAGCATAATTACTCCTCTAACCTCCTCTAATCAGTCGCTCGCTGGTGCATACCATATTTTTCTACACTTGTTCATTGTTCATTACCTGACTATTGCATATCCCTAAAGCCATGAGCCTACTCAGAGCTGACTGTTTTGGACAATACGGGATGCAGTGTGAGCCAGTGGCAGCACCGTTTCAGATAAGTTTGGCACAGAGTCAACCTATGAGCAGTTTTGATACAGACACAAACGTCAGTGGAATTACTTTATGAGATGTTATTGTCTGAAAGCTGTTTACATGCTGTACACTCTGTTCCACAGTTGCTTCTGTTTGGATGTATTCACCAGCTTGTGCATGTTCTGTCTCTATAATCAGGCAGCTGTATCACAGTAAGGGAAGAGACATAATTGTATGCTTTCTTTTCCATTCAGCCTAATCCAGTGTGAAACACGAAAGTATCCACTGTTGTCTTGGTTACATCTTCCTTTTTGTCTTTTCTGCCTCTATAAATAACACGGAGGGGTCTGAACTCAGAGGAAGCCCCCGATGGTATGAGTCAACAGCTGGAACAGAGTATGAAGACAAAATGAATGGCAGAATGTAAAAAAAACAAACCAGGTATGCTGACATAAAAACTATTGATCTAGATTAACGCAAGGACACAAGAGATTCATTTCAAACCTTCAATTTGTCACTGTATTATTAATGAGGCTTAGTTAATGAGCATAAACATATTATTTACAAGAGAACAAATACACCGAGCAACATGACACAATGGCATGTGATTCTCATTCTTGTGGTAGCACGACCTTTTCTTAAGCTTGTGCATGAGCAATCTGACACTGAAACAGAGCTGATATGGATTCCGTTGAGTTACTGTTGATCCATGCTGGCGGGCAGGATTTCACACAGAATTTTAACTACATATTGTATTTAGTCATTCTGCTTTGAGTGCAGGTGTTGATTGTTGAATGTGCTATTCAGAAACTGCACCTGTTTTCAGCATGCGCAACCTCCAGACAGACTCAGATGAAAGTCCAGATAAAATGGTAAGGTGAAATGACTGCACATAAGGTGTTCTGCCCAACAACATTAACAAATTGATAAGAATTTGTTTCCAATATTAAAATATACTGTAACTTGCTATGGCAAGAAACCACATGCAGAAAAATAATACTCATCAGAAAAAAAAACTATGCACGTTTAAGTTCTGTTTTTGTAAGTTCTCAATTACACTTTTGTGATCATAGACACCAGAAATCTCCACACATCACAACATTTTTTCATTGAAGGTTGATAAATAATGTTGAATTTCTGAAAAATGAAATTATCTCCAAGCCTGACAGCAGACAGCATATGTTGCACTCAATTTTAAACTGGGACGAACTGAATTTGAAAATATCTGCGACCGCACCAAGTGATAATTCTTGTGATGCATAATGTTTTGCAGCATTTTCAACATTTGAAAGACACAAATATGTATGTTCATGAAGGCTAAAGCAATGAAATGACTAATCAATGACTGGTTAGAATTTTAATGGGTAGTCATTTTAAACATCAAGTAATCATTTATTTGGGAATATGTATATCAATATGTCATATCAGATAATATTTAAAGGAGAATTCCTGATTTTTGCAACCTAGACCTTATTTCTAGGGTTAAATATGGTTATATACTCATCCTAAAAAGTTTGACGCTATTTAATCCACTTGAGATCGGCGTATATCCACACTCTCTAAGGTCCATGGCCTGCAGCCCCTAAATAAGACATTATCTGCTGTGAAACTCGTTCACTTCACCAAAACTTTATAATGAATCACAGTATTATTCCCCTGTGAGCTCAAAGTTGTGTTGTTAATATCATCTGGAGTTTTTACACTGTAATACAACCTAACTACTTGCATGCCGTCAATGGCATGCGCAGCCACAGTACAGCTCAGTCTGTACTCTGAGCATAGTCTGAGCTGTGGAGGCGGTGCTCATCATAAGTAGTTAGGTTGTATTACAGTGTAAAAACCCCGGGTGATAATAGCAACACAACTTTGAGCTCATAGGGGCATGGCACTGTGATTCACTATAAAGTTTTGGTGAAATGAATGTGTTTCATGGTAGATAATGCCATATTTAGAGGCGGCAAGCTGTGGCCCTTAGCGCTCCCACTATAAGAGAATGTGTGTGGATATACACTGATCTTGAGCGGATTAAATAGCATCAGATGGACTCCAAATTACACCAAACATTTTAGGGTGAGTATAATCATTTTTAACCCTAGAAATAAGGCCCAGGTTGCAAAAAACGGGAATTCCCCTTTAACTAAATAACCATGGATGTTGGCATCCAGAGTCAAATATCTGAATAATGCCATATTGAGTACTGGAAAAATTAAGTTTTTATAATTTTGCCATATTCTTCTTTTTAGTTGCAGGTCTTATAGTGCCGCACAAACTCATTACATGCATTTATTTAGAATGTTCCTGCATGTTTCACTCCAGCTATACCAGAGGAGAAATGTTTGTTTGCACTTTTTGTATTGGCACCACTGATATTTACATTTACTGTGTCAGTTGGCTTACAAGCATATAGGAAAACATCTTATATGCTGTCTCCGCCTGTGTCACATGTAAAACATTCAAAGCAGCAGTAAACACGCCTAAACCACAATGGTTCCTGCATCCTGCAGATAGGCTGCTCCCTTCATTCCCTCTGAGAGTTGTAACTGCCTGTCTGGGATGGGTGGGTGATGTCACCGATGCTTTCCGGTGTACTGCTTCTGTAATGGAGTCAATTTAGCTCCACGCTGAGCCATTTCTGTCCAGCCTCACCCCATGAAGGACATATTATTCCCCCCATCCTCCATCCCACCATCTCTCGTTTCTTTCTCCCTCTGATCTTCCGCTCTATGCTTCTACTGCTCCCTATCTTCCATCCCCACATTAACATTTTGTTTTTCTGCACCACAGTTCATCAATTTTTCCAGTACAGTAAATTCCACTTCACCTATCCTGTCCTGCAATAAATATATTCCACCTGTCAGTGATACAGCCCTGCTTGAGGATATGACCATAATTATGCTGCAAAAACTGCAACAAAAGTCTTGATTAAATGTTAATCAGTGGCACTGTGAGTGGTGATAGAGTTTTGAGAAATGTGTGCACACATACACACACTCACACATAGAAACACACTTATACACATATGCCCCATAGCCTGAGAGTATTTTGAAATAAAGTAAACATCACTTTCACTGGGTAGTTCAGTTTCTTGGAAGCAGTTGTGTGGGAGTACTTTGTGTTTAAACACCCCACTATCTGAGGCGAACACTCCCTCTGCCTCCTTTGAAGCTGCTTCAACTTCAACCTCAGACAAGTTTCACATTCTCTCTGAACAGTTTTAAAAAATCTGTTTTAACCAGAAGCATAAACACAAGTTTCCATCCATCAAAGCCCATCATGGTCATTCCCTCTCCATCACCTTCCAATATCTCCAGAAATATGCAGTATTTTCCTTTAGCTCTGCTCCAGCCAGGGTTCCAAGAGCTTATTAATAAACACTCACACCCATCCAACCTCCAACTCCGTCCCCTCCATCTCTGTCTCTTGCATGACTACACAAAGAAGGGATTAAGTTATCAAAATGATAAAGTGATATCTATACAGTTCTATAACAGGCACTAAGTTTGACTTGCCGCAGTGGAAACTCAACTTTAAATAGCTCACTCTATGTTTATGTCAGATTAGTACCGGCAAACGCACAGCTCATTAGCTAATTTGCCTAAGTTGTCCTACATGATGATTTCAGATTAGGTGGCATGCAGTGACTTGCATTTTTGCAGCATAGGCATGTGGGTTTACCATTCAGAGTTCACTCTGGGCTACAGGATGCACACACAATCACAAAGGGTCATATTGAGGGTTAAACAAAATCAAGTACCAGGTGTTGTTGAGAAAAATTGTTAGATGAAATATTAACTAGCTTGGTAGTACAAATGTAATATACAATTTGGGATGCTAAAGGTTAGGTAAAGTATGCCCCATGGGGGAGAGGTAAAATGTAGGACAGTTTTCTCTGCTGGATAGAGGAGCGGAGGATAGTGGGTGGACATGTGGGTGGAAGCAAATAGAGGCTAGAAAAAGGGACTGGCATCAAGGGAAAAAGACAGATAAAGTAGCAGGTTGCAGGAGATGAGGAAAGGGAAAGAGAAGAATAAAAAAGGAATAAGAAGAATTTATGCTATGATTTTTCATGGCACAAATAAGGTGCACGTGCAGTAGGTCACTGCTCCACATAGCAGAATACAAATTCTCTGATGTGACGACAACTTGGTATCACAGACTTGGCTCTGTGGCTGTGCTTGTTACTATTGCAAATTATGCCCTGTTGCACTCTCTGTCTCGTCAGCTGAATACAAATGTGCCTCATGTATGACTACAAAAGTCTTAGACCACTTACCCATTCAAGCTTGGAACTTCAAATAGAGGACAGACAACAGAAGAAGAGTTCATGTCGTGAAGAGGAGATGTGTGAACCAGGACTGTACTGTCCACTCATAGAATTTTGTGCAGCAATACATTTCAGGAGTGAAGTGTATACTTTGTATGTGGTACCGTTAAAGACAAGAACTGAAGATACACATGGTCATTAAACATTTATCTCAATATGCAGTGACCAAGAGAGAGGCAGCATTGCCAGCATACAAAGCCAAAAACATTATTTCATTTGACAGAAATACATTGAATCAAATATCAAATAGATAAGAGTTGAAAACATTTCATAGTAATTGGTTGTATTGGTTGTGTTTTTTCCACCTCTTTGTTATGGTCACACAGTCACAACCTTAACCTTAGTGTCATTGCTGTGAAGCTGTGTTCACCACACTTGTAATAAGCTTTTATTCCTGCATCTGTTAGTCTGCTACTCTGACACACCGTAGCTCATGTCTCTCTCTCTATCTCTCTCCCTATGGAATTTCCCTGTCCTCACCCTATCTTTCTTTCCTTTTTAGGTTTCTTTGCCAAAACTCCCCATTACTATCTGAAAGCACTTTGTTGCAATTCAAGCAAATGTCCTGCTATCAATATTTCATATCTACCTCACTAACTCTTCCTTGAGAACAGAGCTTCACTTGTGCTACTAGATACAAATGAGTGCTTTGTTTGAACACAGAGCAGATATCTACGGCTGATAAGATTTGAGATTAATATTCAAGATCATCAGAAAAAAACTATCTCAGCAAAATATTAGTTCATCCAGAGCTCATGTATAATCTAAAGGACAAAGAACTAAAGGGAAATTTGTTTGACATTTACTACTGGGACTGTATTTAATTTATTCTTGTGAATGGAGCTCCACATTTGCTGCAGAGCACTTGAACTGCAACATGCTTTGCATGATGCTGTCTATGCAATGTTCTACATGGCTGGCTGCTGCATGCTGCATTTGCACTTTTACACTGCCATGTACGCACACACATGGGCTACACACACATGCATGCACTAATGTAATCTGCAGGTTATGTACACTGCATCTTTGAGTACAGGGCCCTGTGGGAACCAATGAGAAGGCAGGTCTGTCTCTGCAGGCATGCAAGCTTCCCCACCTGAAAACATGAGAAAATGTGGGCACATATGCATGTAGACACTGTTTGTTATCACAAACAAACAGAAACCCAAAGAGAAATGGAAGGCATGTCCATCCATAAACACAAATATGTCAATATGTTTTATGTCTGAACAACCACATTGTCAGACAGACTGAATAATCCAGGATTATAATGCATATACCTATATGTCTGTGTGTGTGTGTGTGTGTGTTTGTGTGTGTGTATGTATGTATATATGTGTATATATAAATGTTTGCACTTTTATGCATTGAAAAACCTCAAAAGAGAAGATGGAGGCGACTGTGAAATCAGTTACTGCCAGCATAAAGAAATGATCACTTGGCAACAAGAATTAGGGAGGTAGATGTTTATATCAGTAGCATCACACTAGCTTGCCAGTATATACAAAATTTCGACTCAGGCTCTCTTTCATGATTCAGGACTTTTGTCTGGAACAGGCTAAAATCAGACTAACAAACCTTAGTTTCCTGGGTGAGTGATTATTTACACTAATCTGTTGATTGTGCTAAATTATGACAAAAACACCTTTTACTCTATTATGTTAAGCTCAAGCAAAACAAATACTCATTTATGTCCAGCTCCACCTGTAACCCCACCCCCCCCACCCCCTCCAGATTTTTGTTCAGCTTGGAAACAGAGAGAAGCCAATTGCTCCAGATTAGGCTGTGCACCCTGACAATCCACAGTGTCCCTCAGCAACTCTAACCCTCCTCCATTAAGCCTCTGTTTGGCCTATTCGACAAGCCAAACAGACAATCGTTTTAATGAGCCCGCCTTTGGCCCTGTTTAGCCTTAATCTGATATATGGCAGCAATGCTAATTGATTCAGCGCCGTCATGAGCGTGTGTCTGTCGTGATGACTGGCAGGCGGGGCGTCACAGTTGACACTAGGTAACAGGGAGGTTAATTTCTGTCCTGAGACTCTGTGGTGTCCTCAGAGAGGATTAGGGTAGCATTCAGCACATCAGGTTGGGGGTGTGTCTGCCTGTCAGTCAGACAGGCATGAGGTTGGATTTATGTCTCTCTACACCAGCGTTAATCCTTGCAAGAAGGCCGATTTAGGCCTTCAATTAGAAAAGAGTAATGAGTAATTTGTGGAAATTTTTTGTGTTCAGGAAGACTAATGACGCTGCTGTGATTAAATCTGCGTGCCTCTTAAACACAGCGAAATGGTAAACATCTTTAAATTAATATTTATTAAACTTTTAAACTATTAAACATAAACAGCATTCCCCAGTCACAACTTTCCACTGCCAAAGTGTGTGCTGTTTCTCCAGACACATTCCTCCTACTCTGAGGAGATCCATCAGCTGTATAAACCTGTAAATCTGGTGGTAAACTCACATATATAAGTGAAGAAGTAAATGTCGAGTGGAGGAACAAGACAAAAACAAAAAGAAATATGGCTTTTAACATTAAATAAACCAACACATCATTGAAAATACAGAAAAAATGTTAATCTTTTGACTAATGTATTCCTGCCCTCCTCTCCACTTGCCTCCTCATCTATTAAGAGAATTTGTTAAATAGTTGTGTAAGCAAAATCAACACCATGTTATCTTCTTTGACTTTCCTTTGTCTTGTCTGAATATAACATTCCTCAGTCAGTGGTGTGTGGACATGCAGGCTTGCATGTCTGAGACTGCTTTAAGATAAAATAAGTATGTTTTCTGAAACATATATACACCCGACACTTACCACCAAAATATTGCCCTGAAAATGTGTCACTTTATGAAATTCTCGATTTACCCTGCTGAATTTACGAAAGATTAAAGGCCAGAGTTTCATCAGCTGTGACATGTGAAGAAAGGGAATAAATACATATTGAAGTAATAACAGAGGGGATGAATCATGCATCCAAGGGTGGATGAATCACTGCCTTACCCGATTTAATGCTTCACATTATAATCCGCATTAGCCTTTACCCATTCACAATGCAGCTATATGTTTAAATGAGACCTTCTAATCTCTTCCAGTATTCTCTGAGACTAACCACAGAAGAGAAAATCTAGATTTTCAGGTTTTATTCTCCACATGATTACACATTGTTGTTTACTCTGGCTTGGTGTGTTATAATGTGGTGGGACTGGCTGCTATGTTAGTATTTTTAGAGGTGAGCTTTACATCTGCCTCTAAGTACAGCAAGTGTTAAGCATTTTTTAATACTAATCCTTATGATGTGTATCTATGGCGTTAGATGACTTTTTATAGCAACATTAATGCAGTTTTAAAGTGGTATTAGTGTGATTTAAATAGAGTAAGACTTACTGTATAGAAAGGAAAAGTGACCACTCAAAAAGGCGAGAATAGCAACACTGGAAATGAGACAGAGTCTGGTGCTACTTTAACTTGTATCAACAGTCATCCATCAACATTAGTATTGTTATTTGCTTTCAGACACCTTATTCATTACCTTGGAACAGGAGGCAAAAAATAGGGATGCTTAAAAGTACTAGGTGGCCTTTAGATACTGTCACTCTACTTAAGGGGGATTTATTGCAAACCAAGTATGCTTTCAAAATCTTTAGCTGGGCAAGGGCCAGAAACAGTGGCCAGCTCTGCTAAGTCCGAGTACAGGAAAAGACTCAGATACACAATGGATTAGGTAGCACATGGCAAATGAAAGAAAAATAGTTGAAAAACCCCACATAGGTTTGTAAGAATCTGTGTCTGAAACATAAAAAGAGGGGACTCAAGAGGACAGGAGTGATTTGAGAGCAAGGGTGCATGAAACTAGCATAAGATGAAGAGCAAAAGAAGAGTTGAAGAAGCAGATTTCACAAAAGAGATGTGGATAATCAAAGAAGGGTGTAAAAAGTCAGGCTGAATCACAAACAGGTGTAAAGAAAAGGAGGTGAGCTGCTCTAAAAGCAGCATGTTCAGAAAAATAATACAGATATGAATGCATGACATTGTCTGCAGCCAAGGGTGTGAAACAGCAAATATTCGAAGTTGGTATGACTATAGCAGGCTTGTTTCTCAGATGACACTTGCACTGTACATACTACACAGGCCTGTGCTCTGAAATAAAATGAGACAGGTGGGCCTTTCAGCACATCGGTCAATACCTGAGAGTCATCCTATCGATTTGGCAAGGCTTCTACAAAATGTCAACACCCAGCAGACAAAAATCTTCCCTGATCCTGCAGTGATGGAAGACAGAGCCTTTTTTTAACCTATGAACACAGAGAAAATTTGTGCTGTGATGTGTGTGACAACTCTTCTCAAGAGGTTCTGAGGCTCTTTTAACTTGCAAGACACATACACATTTCAAGTATTTACATACAGTACAGACAGTGGATGAGACCCACATCTGTATGTACACAAGAGAAAACCACCAAGTTAGTGTGACCTTTCAGTTGTGTCAGACGCTGATCCTTTGGTCCATTGCTTGGCTCCTTGACATTGACACAGGTCACATGGTATGAGTGTGTCTTCGTCCCTGTGTGCCCTCTGGCTAGCCAGGTCCTTGTCTCCAGTGGCAGTAAGCTGATTACAATCACACTGGAGCGCTAAATGGCTGTATCAATGCCTCTTGTTACCTCGCCTGACCAGACACACAGATGGACAGTTCCAGTTGACGACCTGTTAGTGATGTGTATGACTAATTTCCTGAATGGCTTTGGTGAAAACTGAATGACATAGGAAGAGTAAGATGAATAGAGCACGCGAAAGCCATTCATTTGTGGTTTATGTTTCACACATTAGCTTTTACTGAGGTTAAATCTGTGACCTTGGCATTACAGAAAGGTTTGAATAAAACTGATAGAAATAAGCATTTCTTAAAAATGCTAGAAATAAATGTAATTTTGTCTATACTAGTGAAATTAGTCTTTGGCTCAAAAATATATTGTGCCCCATGCAGAGTTAAATATTCTGATTAAAATGTAGCTTTTTTGTTTAGTTTTTTGTTTGACCTTTTTTAAGTATGGGCAGCAAATGTAGACAAGCTTATGAATTCTAAGGAGCATCAGAGCATTCCAAGCAAGACAGAGTAACTGTGGTCAGCAATGAAGCACTGCTGTGGCTCAGCAGAAGACACGGGAGGCCCACATGCACAACAAAGAGCAGGAGACATAATAATTTCTTCTGTCACTTCCTGGGGTGCAGGGAGACAGTAAACAGCTGGCAGCACAACCCACAGTGACGCCAACAGTGATGATGACACGAGAGAAAAGCGAGGTGAGAAAGAGGGAATGACAGAGTATGAAAATGGGGGCGGTCCAACACAGAAGCTAAAATAGGAAAAAAAGACAAGAAAAGCATAGTGGTGGTGGTGACGATGAAACAGGTTTACCCAATTGTAATAGCATCTGCTTCGTCACCTAACAAGTGGCTTCAACCCTTTTCAACCTCCTACTGTGCTGCGCTATCTGTCTTTTTTCTGTCTTACAGTACATCCTCAGAGGCTCCTTCATATAGCAGAGGTTCTTAATTAATCTGTTCTATCCAACAAAATCAAATCCCTGTTCTCCCACTGATGCTCTGGAGACCCTGTGATTGGTTTGGAGAGCCAGGCCGCAAGGAAGGCAGACACAATTCTTTTTCTTTCCTTCACAAAAAAACAAACCCAACTTGCTTTCCTCACACTTCTCTTCATACAGTCTCAAACAGAAGAGAACAGATTATTACATATTGCTGCAATTAAAATATAAGCTATTTTACACTTATCACAGCAGCTATTGTGGTGGACATGACTATGCAAGCACTTTAAACACTCTGCTGTGAAGTAATTTCAGTGTCAGTAACAACTATCTAAGGACATTTTTAAGATAATTCATCCCAATAAAAAAAACATGCAAACTCTGAGGGAATTTTCAAGTGAATGAACCCTAGAACGTGCTTTATGATGTAGAGCAAAAGCGTTTCCTTTACATTTGCATTAGGGGTTGGTTGTGGGGGCTGATGCACCAGCTGCTCTGCTTCTCACACAGCCTGTATAGAGATGAATTGCTCCCTGGGTGTCGATAAGTCACCATGGCACACCACGGTCACCATGGAAACTATACAAACACAGCATTTCTGAGGAAACAAGTAAAATGAAGCTGATTACACATTCCTTTTTTATTTCCTCTCAAAAGATCCTTGGATGAGTTTCTTTGGTCAGACGAGGCTATAAGGCCTTTGAAAGGTTATACCTTTTTTTTTGAAAATTCTCAATGTGCATCACTTGGTTTAGCTTTTCCACCAGTCATTTTTCATGGTGCCTAGATGGTTTGGGCATTTGTTGGCTGTGTTTGTAAAGCCATTCTGTTCTGTATCAAGTAACAGCAGAGCACTATTTGCTGCCTCTGCAGCTCTAGTAGCTAACAAGAAGTGGAGACACCTGAGGAGGTACTCCTCTGATGAGTGGTGCTGAATCATAAACATGACTGATACAGAGCAAAAAGTAAAAAACACCACAATGAATACCAATGTACCCTGGTGTCACTGTTTCCAAAATGGAGCGGTGAGAAGAATGCAGCGTCCACACAGCAAGTAAAATAAAGACAGAAATGTGTAGGTGAAGGTAAAAAAGGGCACAGAGATTAAAAGACACAGGAAGTTATGAATGGAGGGTTGTTAATAATAATAATTAAAAAAAAACAAATGTAGAGAGATAGGGAAAGATCTGGGTGGTAAACAGGGACAGTAAAGGAGGTGTTGAGGAGAAAGCAAGACAATGGCATGGCACTGACTGTGTTGTGCTCCTCAAGGAAAGCTGGCTCAGCAGTATTTGAATATTTCCAGATAAAGAGGTGTGAGTATATGAATGTGTGTGTGTGTGTGTGTGTGTGTGTGTGTGTGTGTGTGTGTGTGTGTGTGTGTGTGTGTGTGTGTGTGTGTGTGTGTGGCCTGTCTGCTTGTGTGCCATACTCACTGAAGGCATAATATGTGTCGTACTGTATATATGTGCAGTGATGTGGAAGAGTGGCTGTGAGCTGTGAGTACACGCTGTGTGTGTGTTTGTCTGCAAAGGGGATCACTGAAGGACGTAATAGAGAGTTGATGTTCATAGTGTTTATAATGATCACTCTACTCCAGCCCCTGTCCTCTCTCCATCATCCCCGATGTCTGATGCCCTCTGGGACGTGGAAAGCAACTGAAGGCAGAGTGAGCAAAAACCTCAAAAGAGGCAATACTTGTGGAGGCAATGAGGAGGAGGACAGGGAGGAGATTAAGGCGGAAGGAGGAAGGAGCACATTAGCCTCTTACCCACAGTGTCACTCAAACTGGCAGTGCCAGCCAGCGCTGCTGCTCGCTCCTGGTACATAGCTACTGTACTCCTGGCCTTCAGTGGGATTTATGCCTTGCTTTGATGGTGCTCAGACCTGGAGCTTTTTGCCAATTTACATCTTCTGGACTTTTTGCAGACTCAACAGGCAGGATATGTGCAAAGCTAGGCCGGGTATATGTGGTATACCCAACATCAGTGGAGTCCTATATCATAAGTGTATTGTTAAGTTAAAAATTGTGAGGGAATATTCTGGGGATAACAGTAGAATTACTAATGAGACTTCAGTCATCAGGCGCCATCTGGCCACTCATTAGCCATGGCTTATATTGGCCATGTTGTTCATACTAGGCTTGTACTAATGAGAGTTTTGCTTGTTCTACACAAGTTCCACTGAATCCAGTCCTGCCCGTTGTTAGCCTCCTTCTCTATTCCTCAAACTGTGAGGATAACACAGTGTGCATTAGTCATGCCTCATGAGTTTCACTTAATAATGTCATCATATGTGCATGGTCAAGCGCAATAAGCCTTAAGACAGGCCAATGGGCCCTTTTGGGACACCATTGCCAATGAACTGCATCCAGACTGTAATTCCTCTGCATGCAAGTTCCCACTGGTAATCATGAAAATTGAAGAAAGCAGCAGTGGGTTATTTGTGCAAAGGAAAGCAAAATGGAAGACAAGGATGGATGTGTGTTTGCAATTACAGTACACATTGATCAGTGAGCACTGAAATGATTAAAAATGTACAACAGCATGATTTCAACAGTGAGGTGAATGTATTTTAAGGGTCAGCAGCGCCAATAGCTTTCTCTTAACAATTTCCTCCCCACTTCAATGTTCTCTTTTAACCCTCCGGGTGAACCTCTACAGATACAAAGCTCTATTTAGATCAATAAAGGACTGCGGTGTGCTAATCTCCTCTTCATTTTAAATATGACCTTAGGATACCTCTTCTGTAATAACCCAAATGAGGTCTAGTCAGCCTCTTATGTGTGGGAGATAATCTGACACCAACACAGTTTTCAGAGCATTTAAATTTAAAAATGCTTTTCTGTGATGAACGGTTGATTTAATACTTTCCTTGAGTATCATTTGCCACATACAGTACATTTCTTTTTTTTTTTTTAAAAACACAATGGTCCGTCAATACTATAAGCAGAAATCAAATGTATCTACTGCACAGGTGTAAATTCACTGAATGTAATGTAAACTACACTGAGTTTGAGCTTAATCTTGAGCTATAAGGCATAAATACATAAAGTGATTTGACTATTTTGCAGTCAGGTAACTTTGCCCTATCAGCAGATGTCCCAGTCCTGATGAACGTGCACTGCTAGTGTTATGAAAGTTGATATTTGCTGCTTGGTAACATAACTATAAATTCAAACAGCACTAACACAACTGTGGAGAGTGGAAAGTGCTCTATCCACTGCTTACAACACTAGTGCAGTTTGTTGTCCATATGAGGAAATTCATGCTTAGAGTGTGTAAATAGCGAGTATTCACTGTATATACAACAAATCAGACACTTTTCATGAAAAACAATAGATGTCACATCTTAACACTAGACTGAAGCTATACTTTGTAGATGAAACTGACACCAGAGTACAATTTGAAGGACTTGTGAGGTTTTCTTTATTCCTTTACTCCCAGTATCTTCCAATATCCCTTTCTGAACGTAACCACAAATCCTTACAGTATTGATTTCAATGTAGGATCATATTTATGTTGCAGATCAAAGTGTACCCGGGTACATCCAGACGATACATGCTGCTGCCTCTGCCCATGCAGGGACTATAAGAACTCATGCCACCTGTAATCTAGGAGGTTCTCTCTTATCTGATTATGATTGCGGGGTAAAGAGGATTTAGGTGCTGGTGCCTAAATGCTAGGCTGTACTGATTAGAAGCCTAGTGGAAGGCTTATGTAACCAGGAGACTGCAGGAAGGGAGAAGGTGTACCAAAATGACAAACTCCACTTTTGCATCCTGATAACTAGTAAGATAATGTAATGCAATAATAACTTGTAAAGTCTGGAATTTATGATTAGCTTGTATAGCAGCATCACATTGAGAGAACTTACTTGCAAAACAATAAAATACACTTATGACTTTTGATTGGAAACAGGAAATCTGATTTCAAAGGGCTACCACAGTCAAGGTCAACATGACAGCAAGCAGGCTTTTCACAAAGTCAGGGGGAAAAGTAACTAAATCCATTTACCCAACAAGCTGAGAACATTTCATCCATAAAATGCCAATGTCTATTGATTTACCCTTCTGAAGACTGACCGCAATTCATGCAGAGATGAAAGGATGATAATGAAACACAAGGAAGTGGGCCTGCTGCTTGAATTTGACCCAGGGGCAAATGGAGAACATTTGGCTTAATGCTGACTAAAGGCCTCTCCCTCCCTTTCCCCGATCTCCACCTCCCTTCATCTTTGACTCACCAACTATCAGAAACTGCATCAATATATACACAAGGCCAAACACTTTAGTGCTGTAAAAAGCCTGGAAGGAAGCAGACGGATGGAGAGTAAGCGGCTGCCTGCAGTGATCTGAAACAACAGCTCCAAGTGCTGAGGGGTAACAGTACAACAGTGTGCTAATTGAATTTTGCTCTAGCCTCACTTTAAGCTGTACATTAATATTGTCACTTCTGCTGTGTCACATAACCAGGATTTTATAAACAACTTAATGAGTCTAAAAACAAAACTGAACATTGTGTGTTGTGCATTCTCTGGAGCAATGAATTTAGACAGATGACAAGATTGACATTCACAAAGATTGGCATTCGAGGTGTCTGTTGCAGTACCTTATTATGCTGCAGCTTCCTTGTGTCATCATTATTGACAGCGACTGTGGTGCACTGACTTTGGCTGTGTCCAAGCGTGGGAGTACCAAACAGCATTAGTCTATGCCTGTGCAGGCCTTGCCTAGCACTCCCACTAGCTAGACTAGCTTATTAGATAAAGGAAAGAGTAATGGTGCACATCTACATTAGGAGCAAACTCAGAGCTGGACATGGTTGATTTAGAGAGGGGGAGATAAAAAACCCAACTTGAAATGTCTGGCAAGTAGAAACATTGATCTCTTTAAAATGCTCTGAATCCTCGACCATTATTTTTCAGTGCTGTCCAGACTGAATGGACTCTACAGAGAAGAAAACCTAAGCAGCAAAATGTTTCCCCTCTTAAAGTGATCAGTGTGTTACATCATTAATATTTTATATATGCATTGTTAAAATCAGAAAAGTTTATCCTGAAGTTTTCATGAACACAAATCAAAATAAATATATGCTGCTCTTGCAAACCACAATCTATAGTCTGAGCACTGTAAGCACCACTGTAAACTAATAGCATTAATCTATGAACCCAGGCACACATCCTCTCACTAAATCACAAGCTGTGTAGCAAATGGTTGTTGAGGTCCGAATATTTATTACACTTTTCTCTATACCACTGTTTATCTGAACATAGAAAGAAATGTGTCTGAGGCATCTAATCACATTTTCCACCACACTGCCAAAAGACACCTATAATGGAAAAACACACAGAGGTTGCAAACTACATCTGCAAGTTTTGCACCCTGAGATCAGTCTTTTCAGGAATGATTATCAGCAATGGTAATACATTTACACTGGGAAATATAACAACACATGTCACAGTGATTCTATATGCTACAGCAAATTCCTTGAAGCGATTCAACAATTTGGATAGGGCTTCTTGCATGAGTTTGTGCTAAGTGTATTTGCTGCACAACTACACCCGTGACTCATTGTAAACAAAAGAGGGTCAGGACAGCACAAATCCTTCTGGCTCA
This sequence comes from Rastrelliger brachysoma, assembly GCA_024605115.1. Classification (NCBI taxonomy): domain Eukaryota; kingdom Metazoa; phylum Chordata; class Actinopteri; order Scombriformes; family Scombridae; genus Rastrelliger; species Rastrelliger brachysoma. The sequence goes on along the minus strand of JANJYP010007992.1, from coordinate 10,568 downwards.
ATATCAAGGATGACACATTCTAGTGGATTAATAGAAATTATAGCCTATGGTAAGGAAACATGGAAATATGCACCAGATTTTTTTTGTTTGGTAAAACATGATTTCCACTATGATCTAACATAATTTAGTAACACATGACAGTATTTTACCAGTGGCTATAAACTGTGGAGATGCTACTAGTTTAACATCTCATCCACTTAAGAAAGACACTTCCAGCTGTTGCTCTTGATGTGACTTTAATCTTTTTTGGTGAATAAAGTCTGCAGTTTAATTTCAAACATTTATGTTCAATTATATTTCCTGCGGGAAAGCCCAAACTAAGTATACTGCAGGTGCACATATAGAGTACAAGAGCTTGCAGAGGGTTTATTGTCATGTGAAACTCATTCTTCCCCCCTGAATACTCACCTGCACTAAGCCAAGCACCAGATAGGACCGGGCATAAAAGACCTCCTCCTCACATGATGAGGCACTCAACCAAAAGTCACACAGTAACACAGAGAAGTCACTGCATTAGCCTGTGTTCTCTTTGTTTTGACCATTTCATTCATTATTCAGTGGTTAAGGTTTGCAAAGATCCAGCTCAGCATGAAGGGGCGTAACTTACATGACTGCACATCTTACATCACTCTATCACGGCTTTCCTCTTCTACTGTCTTTTTAACCACCTTCCTTCCTTCACTTCTTGTAACCTTCTCTAAAACACCTCTCCGTTGCTTTCTTTAACTGGTTTTCATTGCACAATGTTTGCTTGATCTCTTTTTTTTCATTGTGTGAGTTTTCACATACTCACAAAGCACGTGTGACTGTTACTGCTGACAAATGTAATCCTAGCTTGATTGACCCTGCTGAAAAGGTCAGTCTTCTCATGCTTAACCTTTACATAAGGGCAGAGAGGGCCATAGGTGCCATGCACCAGCACACTGGACTCTAATATCTAATTAAGGCTATGTAAGAGTGAAAGAGATGAGAGAAAAAAGAAAAGGGAGAGAATATGTGTACACCAGAAGACTCTGTGATGTGATTACATTTGAGAAAAGGCTCAGGTTACATTTATATAAAAGCACACGGCTATGTACCAGACTAGTAATGGCATTTTCTTGGTCAAGGGCTTTCAAGGGTTCTCACTGCATGCCACTTGCCCAATAAAAGGCTTCCCCGACCTCAGGGAGCAGCCATCTGACAGTCGAGAAGCTCTGGCAGTCTATTTCCACATGTACTTTCAACTCTGGATAACCTTAGCACGATCATAGAGTTCAACCATTAAAATCACAGTCAAGTTCGGCTCATAAACCAGAATGTCAATGCAATTTGAATTAAGGTGGGATTTCCTTTTAACATGTCACAACCACACCACCACCACCCCTACCCCCAACACACACACACACACACACACACACACACACACACACACACACACACACACACACACACACACACACACACACACACACACACACACACACACAAAATAGTGAACGGGTCAGCAATACTGAGATGTGTCTGGAGAACACAGGGGTCGCACTGAAGAGGTAAATCACTTTAAATATCGCACACTGGATCGAATTACCCTGCCGCTGTCACTAGAGTTTGCCTTAAATTAGATATTGGCAGCCTCTTTATAATTGATTCATGTAATATACAGCTTCCCTGCTGAGGCTGAATATAATTATTAAGCTGAGGGGAGATCCTTGTCAATTACAAATCACTAGTTGATTCAGGGACAACAAGCCATGCTGGAATAATAAATGAAGTAAGGGTAAACAGATCCAGTATTCTTGGATAGGAGTCATATAGTAGGTTCTAAACCAGTGTCATTAGCACTTGCCATGTTAAATACACAAGGCATACGAGACTGAAGCTGCATCTAATATGATTTCCAAACTGGAAAATCAAAAGGGAAACATAGTTTCCTTAAGGGCTCACAACAGCACAAACAGCACATCAGGTTATGATGTTGCTTTGGTCACAAACACACGCACTCACGCACACACACACACACACAGGACCTGGTGTTTATGATCCTCTGACATGGAATATAATCCTGGCCAGCCCTGGCCTGTATGACCAAATGATGAGATCAGGATACTGGAGACCCAGCGTAAATTGCCAGTGATTGGATTTCATCAAGGTTGACCTACCTAATTGAGGACTGAGTAAGGGCAGGGATGCAATGAGGTGGTGGAGAAGGAGAAGGAGGAGGAAGAGGGGGAGGGGGAGGGGGAGGAGGAATTGAGAGATGTCATCATCTCACCAGGGACAACCATGACATTGCGACATAATCATCTGATTTCTTTAAGATTTATCATGTTGATTCAGGGAAGGAATAAAAACTACATGTGACTGATGCAGTAGTTTTATTTACATACTACTTATGACTATCTCATCTCTTGCTTGAGTCAGATAAATTAGCTCAAAGTAAATCTAGTAAACAGCTTAATCAGTACACCTGAAACAAACTTTTGATCACCACTTCATCACTGAGCCATCTCACAGTTGGATCCAGATCCGGTATATGCAAACAGTGAGTAAGACAGACAGACACATAATACATACTACACTAGAGAAGAGACTTGGTTTCTCACCCAGAAACACGCTCTGTCACAAGTCATTAACAGATCTGGTCTACACTGACATACTTCATCCGACTGAGAAAGCAATACTAGAAGCTGACGCATGTACCAATTATTTTGTCAAAGCAAATGGAGTCTAAATCTGGTTCCTGCAGTGACTCCATGATTAATTTATCAGCGCCATAACTGTAAATTTCACTTTACCCTGATGTGAGCTTGCTTTGTCTTGAGATAATACACCACATGTCAACCTAAAAACCACATCTTTTCTTTTTTTCAATTTCATCCATGCAAATACCACAAACACTGCAGCTCTGTCTGTATATTATGCTGCTGCCTCTTATAAAGATGAAAAACAAGCAGATGGCATAAATAAAACACCTAATAAGTGTACAGTACACACCTGTTTAAGATTCAAATTGATGAACTTGTAATTTGATTTTACAGGTGAGAGTAGGTCTTCAATAAGTATGCCTGTAATGTGTTATGATCCAGACCAAGAACTTGGCTTTTAATATGAACAGGAAATGTGAGATGGGGGCGGTGTGATTGCACTTCCAGTTTCAGTTCCCTACCTTGGCAGCCACTGAGGAGCTGGGCTTCTCCAGAAGATCCCACAGCTTCTTCCTCTTGTCTGGGCAGCAGGTGTTATCAAACTCCCCCTCTCCATCCCTTTCCCTCATTGTCTCTGCCTCCCTCCGCAGTTCCTCATTCATCTGCTCTTTTTTCTGGTGGTAACGGGCCTGGCAGCAGGACTCCAGGTAGATCTCATCAATACCCCAGTAGTCTAATTCCTGGCCAAATGAAAGGGCACACATCTCCTCCATCATGTGTAACTTTCCGGTTCGGTAAAAGTTCAGGATGGAGGTGAAGGCCCCCGGGTGCCGGTCAAAGAAGTATTCATTTTCGTTCAGGCTGTAGTCATCACACACTTCCATCAGAGACTCATGGGTGTTGCAGTCTCGGAGCTTGCCGAGCCGGGTCCTAGGTAGCCGGTCCAGAGTCCGCCACAAGACTTCATGGTTCAGACCCCCCACGTTAAGGCGAACTCTGCGGGAGCGGGCTTTGGTGCGGATGATGTCGATAGGCTCTGGGGGTAGGGAGTTAGGGGTTCGGATGTTGGTGGGCTTGAGCCCTGCTGGTCCAAGCTTCTCAGCCATGGTGATGGAGAAGGCCAGAGGGAGGGAGACTTGACTATGAAGATGTTACGAAAGAAAAGAAAAAAAGAAAAAAAAGTTTAAAAATCTGAGTTATGTTGGATCCTCTTTAGGCAAGTCCCTCCATGGCTGAGGAAAGCAAAGAAACAGTCTGTTAGGACTGAATGATTGATGACACATTAGTTAAATCAATATCAGCATCAAGCAGATATATTACATTATTACACAACCACATGTTTAAAAGACTGAAAAATTAATCATCTTTTTTTAGAGCAAACAGTCACCTGTTACTTCATATCGTCAGTCAAAAATAGTAGCAGCAGCACAGTGTTATTGATCCCTTTCATCGCATTTCTAAGAGGATGTTGGGCAGAATCAATGCTTTTGTTTTAACAGTCAACATGGCTGCTTTGCATTGCGCTCCACTCTGGCATGCTTATAGCTCTAGTGAGGCAATGAACTCCTGCTGAAGCATTACTTTCTATGCAGCTACTTGTCAAAATGGGACTCTGGTTGGTTCAGGAAACAAATGAAATGAAGAAAGCAATTGAAAAATCATTCATATGGTATTACTATCTGAATGGAGGAGGTGTACAGCAGTTTCTTGTATTATTTCACTTTATTTTTTAAATATATATTTCCCCTGCCACATTTGATTATAGATATTTTCTGACAACTAACTCACTGCATTCTCTGCATTTTTATTTGGCATACTGTCTGGTTGACTTTAGTGTTAATAAGTCCTCAGAATTAGTCTAAAAAGTTGATCATTAATTAAAGCATAGACTTAAATAGTAGACTGTTCATCAATGCAACAGTTTTTACTTACATTTGACTCTGTCTGATTAGTCGTATCAAAATCGAGCCACATAGCAGCATTTCCTATCCAAATGCAATAATGAGAGTAGATGTGCATAGAGCATATAAAGCAGCATCACGCTGTTAATCCATGGTAACGACTTCTGCAGTCCTATAAATTCTAAAACATTACTGCAAACCTGTTACGTTACGTATTTTGCGATGAGAGGTTTTGAAACCTACATGTCCGACATCTTCAATGTAAATTTGCCTAAATAATCTATACTGCCAATGCACAAATTCGGTTTTCGGTTGTCTTTAAAGTGGTATCCAGTTTAGAAAAATGTATAAGAGAATGCCAGCCTCACCTTGCCGAGATAAACCACCTTTTGCATGCAAACTCCTCTTGTTCCTAAGGGAGTAGAGGATGAAAAGGGAGCCGGGATCCCCCCTTTAGTTAAACGGCCACGACCGAGAGCACTACGCGGACGCCGCGCAGAGAACGCGCGTCCCACATATTGTTGAAAATGACTCGAGAAGAAAAACAACAAAAAAATGTGAATGTCTTCCTCTAAAAATTATCACCGGGACCGAACCGACGCTGCTTCGCCATGGAAACACTGAGAAAGAATACTGCCTTCATCCAAAAGCTTGAAGCGTGCAGAGAACACGGGCTCTAACTGGATCACTGTATCTGCAGACGTCGTGCGCGTAAAAGGCAACGGGAAGGAACGGGATAAGCGAACTGCGGAGTGTCCCGCTGTATACTACATGAAGAGGAGCAGAGGGGCGCATTTCTACACACAACAAAATGAAAGCAGCTAATTTTGTTCCCGAGAATCCTGAACTCAGGCTGTTGGAATATGAAGTACGGAAGCAAATAATCTTGATTTGATTTTGATTCTTGATTGTGTTTTTTTAGTTATTAAAATACATTATTGCAATAAAACAGAGAAACACACAGACCACAAGTGTTATTTCATATCTTAGAAATCAGTATCAGTGGCCCTATAAAGGCCAATTTTGATATTAAATGCAAACTTTTAGTGAAATGATTATAAATATTTATATTATATTATATAGCCTACTGTAAATGCACAGTATAAGCTTAAGCCTCCACTTTGCAGCACTGCAAAGAGTCTCAACCCAAAAAAAGATTGAAAATTGTATTTAATACATTTTAAGGCGATAAGCACAGCAGATTGCTTCCTCCACCCCCACCTCTCTACTTACTCTCTCTCACACACATGGCTGCCATTCATTCATTACAAGGCAAACAGCTAAAACCTCAAAGGTAACAATTAACCGACCATTTGAGATGCTCTGTTTGACCCACAACCAGTAAATTGATCCAAAGAGGACTAGAAGATCGCCTAAGCCTTTTTCTTGATAACTTGGGAGAGCAGTCAGTAGTAAGTCAGAGATAAACCAAGGTAGTCACACCTTTACCCTCAAAGTAATCAAAACCCATCTTATCTATTAGCTATCAATATATAATGATCTCATCACTCCCTGGTCTTAAATGAATAAATAGAGATATTAAATTATGTATCCCTTATTATCCCTCAGATCATTACCTACACTGCCGGACTGCACTCTCTCTTCTCTCTCACTCGCTCTCTGCTTCAATTCATATGAATAGTGTTCAGTAGCAATGATATTTCCCTGTAGAGCTTATGTGTCCATTGTACATTTCCCCTTAGCCAAGCGTTTTTCAGAAATTTGATTATACACTGCATATGTGTAATTGATTTCCTTGCCATGTTCCTTCCTCCCAGTGACAAGTGATCAATAATACTGCATTGACTAAATAAGGCCTTTGTGTGTACGTATACCATGTCTTAACTGTACGGGCACTGTTGTTTGAAGGTCAAAAGGTTTGATGTTGTACAGATGACACATATGAATCTGTAGATGTACAGATACACAGAGTTTCACAGCACTTTTATGGAAATCACATATGGATCCGATTAATTATTTGAATGTGGCTTCACTACTCTGGCTGCCTTCATCACTTTGCCATGCAAATTTGATCTGAATATGGCAGGAGGGTTATAGGAGTAAATATGCATTTAAGGTTTAAAAAATGTTTTCCACTTAGATATAGACACCTGCAGACAGAAGGTTCTATTTCTTGACACCATGACATTTGACCTTATTCATGTCCAGTGTAGTGAAACATCTCTCTTTACCCTTAATTGATTGACGTAAATGATTTTCTTGATGACAACAAAACTGCAGCTGTCGCAGTTGTTAATTACTCAGGGAACAGAGAGACTGGCACTCAGTCAACTATGATTCATGATGTGTGATGTTGATACAAAATAACCAGCAGAGTTGAATGTGTTGTGTGTGGAGTAATGTGATACCTTGTGCAGTAGAGGCTTCCAGTATCTGTACTAACAACACCTGCATGCATGCACACTCCAGAGAGTTGAAGTCAGCCCCCGGCGGAATAACTCTAATTAGCAGCTTGAAATCTGTAATTACTAACTTTCCTTATAGAATTGTGTTAATGTGCTGCAGGTTACAAGGACTACAAAACATTTTGGGGTTTTTTTTAGTTCGTTTTTTTTTTTTTTTAATTTCTGTGTACTATGTGGGCATGTGGCGCTTGTGTGGGCTGTTGCCATAGTAACCCAAATTATAATATCATGCTGAAGAAAATACTTTGGACTATGAAGCCAGATAGACTTGAATGCTACCGTGGTTGCTCTTTATGGCAACAATTGTTTCAACTGTTTGGTCAATTACACACTTTGGAGTCTGTTTTAATTAAAATGTACTATAGACCCTGACATTAGTAATATGATGTGAATGTAGACAAAATGCTATGCGGACATTTTATTCATTTCGTGCAAGATGACAGAGAAAAGAAAGTTATGTAGAAGAAAGTCCTGAACACAAAGGTGCAGCTCACCCTTATAACAACCACCTCTAGTTTTCCTCTTTGTAAGCGTATTCTCATCAATCTCAGACCAAATAGAGTTGACTGAATACACCTGCTGCTTCATCCCTGAGCCATCACAACCTGCTGTATTTTCTCCTTCCAGTTTGTCATAAAATGTGTCCACTCCATCATCCAAACAACACTGTGGACACACTTGCACCCCACAGCTCCTGCTTCTGATGCTGTCAGCACATAAGAGAGATACATCATCATCTGTTCATAACACACTCATTAGGGAGATAAACTAGGTTTACTGTGGACACAGTTATAACATGAAAGCACCTAAATGCCTTAATACCTAAATAAATTTGCTTATAGATAAATTATTGAGCTCTTAAATGATTAGGTATTGTTCATGGAAAATATTATTTTTCTTGAGCAAAGACTGAGCTGATATAAGCTTATAAGTCACGTTGCCTTGAAAGTAAAATGGGCCTATGTTTCATAGGAGACGCACACACACACATAAACATGGATGGCTCTAATTTACTGTGAGCTTCTGCAGGAGGTAAAGAGCAAAAGTCACATTTGGTCAAATTACAATAATTCAATCAATGTGGGACACATTTCTATTAATAGAAAGCTTCAGTAGATGTGAATACTTGTGAGGAAAAATGGGGAAAAAAAGCACATGGGTGGGCAAGGTTAAAAAATGCAGGCATTCTTTCTCTCCCACTCTATTTCTCTCCTGCCAGCTTCCAGTGCATGATATTTTTAGGGCTTGGCATAATTCAATTTTCAAAGGTGTCCTTTATTATTCTGTGAAATTCAAAGTTGGGGAAGGTCCCTAACTGGTTTGAGACTACCCACTGTGCACCTGAGCACTTTGTAAGTATGCCATGCAACAGTACATATAAAAGTGCATGTATGTGTGGCTCTGCCTAAGCATGCTTGTGTGTGTGTGTGTGTGGGGGGGTGGGGGGGGTGCGCGCGTGCGTGCGTGTGTGTGTGTTCGTGTGTTGTCAATAAGAGGGAGGAAACACACAATAGCAGCAGTCTGTTTATTCTCTTTGGCTATTTTTAGCTGCTGGCCATGTCAAGGTCCACACAACCACCCACCCACAGTGGGCAGCAGTGGCCTTCAATATAATGGTCTGTCATAAACCAGAGTCATTAATCTCTGTCATCTCTTCATTCATCCCATCAAAGACACCTGTTCACCTCTGATACTACCATAAACACCTAATGTGTCAAAAATACACACAACACAATGACCATGCACATACTTTGGTATTTGGTTACTGCAAAATATAACTATAGTATGTGGGGTGTCCCCAGAGGCTGAGCATTCTATACCTATACCATGTAGTCATGCGTCTACTAAATCTCTTTCAGTTCCAACCACGGAACTTTGTGATAGGTCATTTCTTTTTTTTAATTTGCCTCTGGTTATTGTCAATACTGAATTAATAAAATACCACCATAGAAAAATATTTTACTCAAATACTCTTTTTTTTAAATAACTGTATATATGTCCATGGCACTTTGGCCACAGCATTCTGTCCTGGGTGCTGTTAGCGGGGGCAAACCAGCATGATTGATTACTGCTCCATCCTGCTGGTTATGTTTTCATATTACATCCAGGACTTAATTGAATGGGTGTTGTTTTGTTTTGATGTATTTATTGGAGATCTCTGTTGCTTCTGCTCATCAACAATCGTATCATCCAGCACACCAAAACAGGCACATTGCCCCAGGCATGCAGAAAAACACACAGAAATGCTACAGCATGCTTTGCTTAGACTCCTACAAGTCAGCATAGTTGTTTACCAAATACATAGGGCCACATCCTTTGCAGCACAGCAACAGCATAACCTCAAAATTTCAGGAGTTTGCACCATACTCATCAGCATTCATCAGTGTGAATAATGCTGCCTTGCAGGGTAGACAGGATGCTCAGTGCTAGACCTTAACCCAAAGTGCTTGTAGCAGCATGATAATGTGAATATAATGCACTTGGTCTAATTGCTGCAAAAACACCTATGCTGGCAATTTGACTTGCAATGACTGTCAAGAGTCATCCTATGAGAGTAAGCATTTTTGTAATTATGACAGAATTGTGGCACCTCAAGCATGTTTCACTTATCACTGTGTGTTGTATATTGTAGTCAGACAAGGTGGAGAGACCAGGAAGGAGAATGCTGACATTCTAGCAGGACTTAGGGTGAATCATTTAGCATATTCAGCCTGTACCTGGCTTGTAGTATTTTGAAGCTGAATGTGCCATTTTTGTGTTGTAATTCCTTCAATACATAACACTCGACCACAGTTTATTACTGCATGTTGCATTACGTATCAATAGCAAGGGGAGTTTTTACATCTCAGGAGCTGGTGAAACTTTTTTTAAAATAATTTGTCCCTCTGTTTTACATCTTTAACAAGAGAAGCTCATACATCTTTATGCATTGATGGTCGGCTGCTAATCAATGCAGATAATTTCTGCAAATCACATGAGCTGATGTAGCACAAAGGTTGCCATGTTTGTGCTGCCCTAAATCAGAGAGTTGCATTGATACTCTTGTCAGTCGTGCAATTGGGTCGAGAGGTTGTGTTATGGTATTATGAGTCCCTTTGTGAAATAATTTGAAAGATTAATCATTGGGACAGGAAACCAAAACTTGCCGACTCCTGGGGGGGATATTGTGATGGGGACTTTTTTTTCATCCTCTCACAAATGAATACAGAAGGAAGAGGAGAATACTGTTGACTGTGTTTGTATCTTTTTTCTTTTCCTTTTTACATTTCAATTTTAATTCGGAGGAATAATTAAATGTGTTTAAGAAAATCCCAATTAATGCACAGAATATCACAATGTTGAAACAAATAATGTATAAGGCAATGATTGAAAAGTGAGACGCAGTTTGTTTAGATGCCAGCCACATATCTGACTGAGGTCTAATGGACCCCAGCAATATTGATACTGTACTTACTGCTAATGTGCTGCAAGTCCAATTTGGTGGCCTTTTGGCGGACAACACTGTCTTAAATGGCTTGGCTGGCAGAAAACAACATTCAATATGTTGTGTGTCCATTTTTAGGTCTAGTTTAATGGCTTCTTTTAAGTTAAAAAACATGTATGTATGCATATAC
>JANJYP010007978.1:0-14653 GCA_024605115.1 Rastrelliger brachysoma | reverse complement strand
ACCCTGTCTAGAAACACCTCAAATCCAAATGTTACCATCCTTCACAGTAGGGGGGGGGGGCACACTGAGCCCCCTGCAGAGCTATCAGGACACCTAATACTAACTATGAGTCAGCACTTTGTTTTATAAAAATTTTACAAAATAGAGGTTGGAGTGAGTTTATTGTTTGTTATAACACATTACAAACCAACGTGGCCCCTCCCCATCTCTGCATTTTTTTTAGAAACCAACTATATTAAACAATCAAATATGGATGTAAACAGTTTAGAAAAAAAGTGAATAATTTACAGTGATTCCCTGTTTTTCACTCGTTATTAAGCATTTGTTACCAAGAGCTATTTTTAGGAATATTATCAACCATTAATTGGCTGGAGCTCCAATGTTAAGACTTCCTGCTTAATTACACTGTAAGTATACCTGAACAATAACTCTGCATTTATGAAGTTTAGACAATGAGTGTGTTTACATGGACTTTAGTATCCCAATTAAAATCAGGATGTTAAAATCCATGTAAACACACTCATTGTCAGTTAATGATGTCTATGGGTATTATATTGAATGGCATCCTTAATATTCTGTCCAGTCACATAAGGAGCAAAATATTAGGAACACCATTCAAAATAATGCCCATGTACAACATTAACTGACAATGTCTAAACTTCATAAATGCAGAGCTATTGCATTGAATAACATTACACAGGTATACTTACCAAAGAGGACACTGAGTGTACACCTTAAATACAAAAGGCAGAGCTCAGTGACCACAACACTGCACCTGAACTCCTCCTCACTTAAACTCCAAGTATAAATCAGTACAGTAATCAGAAAATGTATTGAACATACTAAAATCACATTATGAAAGTGAGAAATGTCATTTTACTATTTTCAGTACATTTTCTGATTTGTACTTTGAGTTAAAGTGAGGAGCGGTGCAGGCTGTTGACACAATGAAGTCTGCCTTTTATATTTAACATGCACATTTCTATTTGTCGGCAGTGACTGAAACATTGTATCTATCAAATGAAGACAGTGGAGCTGTTCCCTTTACTATTTTACTGTGATTAAAAATAAACTGACAAAAGCAGCAAATCTTAACATTTAAGAAGCTACAACCAATTAAAGTTTGCTAACATTACTAATATTAAAATAGCTCATTGCAGTAACAACTATGAAAATGCCTCACTGTTGATCTAAAGTGTTTAAACCCATACTGTATGAGTGTTCAATATATTTAGTTACTACATAATCTACAGCTCCAGTCTAACTTAAAGTACTCACCCCAGTCTTGTCATCTTCTTCCTTCTCCAAGTTGTCCTGTTGCGTTAGAGACAGTCTGCGGTCCTTCCTCAGCCAAGAGTTAGGGTGGAGGCCCCTGCAGCCTTTTAACGTCCCCCAGTTGAGTGGTTCTTTAGGAGCAGTCTCTTTGGGACAGGTCCCCTGGTCTGTCAGTCCACTGCAGGTCAAAGAAGAGCCTACTGAGAACAATGACGTAGACACTAATGGAGAGNCTGGTCTGTCAGTCCACTGCAGGTCAAAGAAGAGCCTACTGAGAACAATGACGAAGACACTGATGGAGATGAGGAGGTGGAGGTCTTGGGTGGGTTCAGGCCCCATTTGGAGGCCAAGGTGTGGTCACTGCTGAGGGAGTCAAGTGAGTCCAGGGAGGAGCGGGTGGGTGCAGGGGAGATGGGGTCAGAGGAGAGGCTGGAGCAGCTTGCCTCCAGGTCAGACCTCGGACTGAGTAGGTTTAACCCACTGTCACCTGCCCCTCTTAAACCTGTGTGGGTTAGGGCCTTCTTGGAAAGCTCTTCTTCACCATCTTGATCCTCATCAGCTGTCCTTGAAATGCACGACTGAAGCTTGCTCATATACACTATGGCTGGCTCTGAGCGCCTCCGCAGTCTGTGCCGACCGTCCATGGACAGGCAGTCCAAGGTGGAGGAGGTGGTGATGGTTGGTATGTCTGGGCTGGAGATGTCAGGCTCCTGTTCTCTGCTTCTACCCAGCGGGCTTAAGATGGTTTGGGCATGGCGTCTGTCCAGGTGGTCGTCGTGGTCGCTGAAGGTGAGGATGGAGTCGTAGCTGCCTTGTAGAGGTTTGGAGGGAAGAAGCCTCCTGTTGCAGAAACCTGGTGATCCTCCACTACTGTTGTCCAACTCGTTCTCTGGACTGTCGTAGGATGAGTCAGTCAGAGGGTAGATCCAGGGGTCTGTGGAGCACAGGGACGACACACATTAATATACACAATAAATATGGTAAGCTCTGGCTACACATGGTCATATTGTAAAAGACTATATGATTAGTACATTTTAAATATTTGGACCTGTTTTCTAGCATGAACATATCTAACACTATCACACTGTCACAATAACAAATGCAAACTCCTTGTGTAATTAAAACACACATAGAGGATGTGTTCTATGTTAAATGGGAGTTGAACAGATATCGTTCTTACCTTCTAACATCTCCTCAGAGTTGAGTCTTTGTGGTGGTCCTCCAAACAGAGAGGAAGGATCTTCACCCAGAATCTGCTGACAGTGTTCAATCATGAACTTCACCAACTCACAAACCTGCAGCAGAGTACAGCAGCAAAGAGATCAACACCCACATTCAAATATTTCAACTGTTTGTCTTGTAGAATTTAAAATGAATGATATCTGATGCTTATTACTGCACTGAATATTATCTAGTGTGTGTTTTGTTCCCATCCCACCCCACCATGTTTCACCCATTCTAAAATTAGATGTTTGTTCTTTTTCCATAAAGCTGATTTGAAACATTCCTGTGAGAAAAGCTTGCTTGTTTAAAGGTGTTACAATACACTGATTAACAGGTATTAACACACACAAATATCTCGTTCCAGCAACAACATGCAGTTGACACTTTAGGCAGCTCAGCTTCACTTCTAACAAGCATGTCTTTATTTTCTTAACAATGACTTTTCTCTCCAAAGTTCTCATTAAATAATTCAAGTGATCAAACTAGAAAATAGAGGAAAGTATTCTGATCACAGCAGATAACGAGCAGGAAGTGAACGGAGATATCAATGTGTGTGCTGCAGACAAATCAAACTTCTGACTGAGCTGTGAGATGGCTTAGACAGATTTATGTACTTGTGTTGCAGTGTTGTAATAATCCTAGCATCAAACTCCGTCATGTATTCTTACCTTCTTGGCACCTTCACCCTCCACCTCGGGGCTGCTGGGTGCTCCAGGAGGCCACAGCATGCTGGGAGCGATGCACACAGCTAAATTAAAACTGGTCATCTGATTCTCTTGGGCGTGACTCTGGATGCCGTGCAGCATCGCAAGCAGGTAGCGCAGCAGCAGGCTGTTGTGTTTTGGCAGACGCAGAATCATCCTGCACAAAGACAGCAACAACTTCACTTAGCTCACGAATAACATCAGCTTTACTTTATGTGTGTCTGAACTAGAGAAAGACTTTAGTGCCAGTAAGTGAAGGTAACTGGGCCGTACTAATCATCCAAGTCATGTTCCCTCATAGACATTCTACAATAATCAACTAAATACAAGGCATAGCTGAACCTTAACAGGTACAGTTGTAATAAAGAGTAGAATACCTTTTTACATCCTGTACTTGTTCCTCCTCCTCATCTTCTTCATCCAGCACATCCATCCACTCTTCATGCAGTTCACAGCGTAACAAGCTGCCTGGGATGCTGCGCAGGAAGTCCTAATAAACATACACCAACAGATCAGATCAGTGTTTTTAACATCATGTCTTCACACATCACCCTGAATAAACAAACAACACAAAGAATTGTTTATTTCTCTGTTTTGGTGGACTGAGTTTTTGTGAGGTGATAATATTGCCATCAACACAGTAACACCTGTGTTCATATGTAAAGATGTGACAGTGTCATTAATGTAATCTGGATCTGTACATGAATTACACTAGATTACATTAAGGATCCAGTCTAGGCTGCTCTGCTGTGAACAACTTGTCCTGCTAACGTAGCTTAGAGCGTGTCACACAGAGGATGAGGAAGATAGAAGCAGATTAAATATGAGTTACACATATGGGTCAATGAGCTGCTAACACATTATGTATGCACACAAGCATGAACACACACACACACACAACTAAAGAGCATTTGTTAATTATTTGTGAGGATTAGCAGGTAGGACACCTCCATCTGAATGTGAGCTGAGATGAAGCTGCGATTGTGTGTAGTTGCAGATTTTCATACACACACTGATAAGACTCGTACCTTAAAAACTCCAGCTATGATGAAGACATGGTCTCGTGTCAGGGGAAGGTGAAACACTCCGGCATCCAGACTTTCACGCAGCTCCCTCACAGCCCGAGCCCCCGCAGGCCGGCGAAAGATCCCCCGAGTCCAGGAACCCTCGTTGTAGAGAAACGTCAGCATGTCCTAATGATGGAGATAAAGCACAGCAGGTCATCAAACCAAACTGTTATACATATTTATTCTTTCTGGTTTCAGACCATCTCAAAACAGAATCAGTGTATACTCAGACCAAAGCCAAGTCAACATATTCTAACACACAGTTGTTAATCTCTTAATTTGGAATTAGGGAAATTAAACTTTAATGACAAATGAAGGCAGTGAGTAACATCCTGCTGTTATTGTGTACACTCACCATCACTGGCTTTGGCAGAGCATCCTCTACACACACGCTGCTGAGCGGCTGGCTGAACAGGCAGCCTCGTGTGTTTCCGGCGAGTGAGAGCTCGTTGAGGTGAGGGGAGGATCCTCTCCAGAAGGCCCAGGTGATGAGTGAACGCCGCCTTTTGAACGACTTTTGAGGGAAATCTAAAACGAAACCAAAGTAGAATAAATGCTCCATAATCTTCATTTTTTAAATGTATAAAAAACATTTAAGTGAAAGTCAAGCTGGACTTTTCAACACAATGATGATGCACAAAAAGATGACTCGGTGGATGCCCTCACCTGCAAACACGTGTTGGAGTGTCTCGGCGGGGCGAGGCTTCAGGATGAACTGGCACTGCTTGTACACCTGCAGCTGCTCCACCTGCATCGCCTTCTGCCTGTCTGCGGGTGAAGCGGTTGTGTCCCTGCCGCCTCCCTGGGTTGACGACGTGTCCCGCACATGACTCATCTGGATGCTGAAAGGATACTCGTGACCTGAGACAAGAAACCAAAGTAGAGGCACCTATAAGTTTGAGGTCAGCACACGTTAGGTGTGACCCCCAGCCTCCCTCACTGCGGGAAGCTCTGTCATACTAACACACACACACACACACACACACACACACACACTCTTCTCTGGGAATAAATGGCGGCAGTGTGACTAAAATAACCTCTCACCAATGTGTGGAGGCTCATGGGTTTATGCCCTCCAGAGGCAGAGACAAGTATAAAGACATGTCTGTGTGGAGCTGTGTTGAGGTGAAGTCACAGCTTCATCCTGCATGTCTGAAGAATTTCTGCATCATTTTTGTTATTGTTGTTTGTTTTGTTACTAATCTGTTAATTATAATAAACTAATCTCACGATATCTGAAGCCGTGTTGTCTCCATGGTTACTGTGAAGCCTTTCAACACAGGACTGAGACCAAATATGTCTATTCTTGTGATAAATCTTTTCATCTTTACTTTGAGGTTTTTCTTTTTTAGAAACATAGATAATAATAATAATCCATGATGATAATGATCTGTTTGTCAAATTACATCAAATTCATTCAGATTAGTTGCTGAATGTGACTGTCTGTACTTGACTCATTCAACTAGTATGGGTCACTCTTCTATTGAATTTGTATGTAAGAGAGAACTGGTGAATGTGACAGAGTTTCTTAAAAAGCCATGCTATGTCTGTGCTACTTAAGAACAAATGTGCTCATGACTCACTGACCGATGAGAGGATAAGGAGTGTTGTCCCTCTTGGAGATGACCCACAGCTGGTAGTCTTTCACATTTCCCTGAGCAAAGAAAAAAAAACAGAAAAATAATGAGGGGATTATAAATAAATAAAACCTCAGAACAAGAAGCCCTGAAGACAGGAAGATGTTTTGGGGCTGGTGTTTGGGCTGGTTGGTAACAAACTGTTGCTGCAGTTGATCTTTCCTATGTGCTAATTCTGCTTCTTCCTGTGTTTACTCCTGTGTAATCCAACCTGTGACCCTGATACTGATGGAGGTGTGACATCATAAGAGAAAGCTCCTTTAAATGAGCGCTGGCCTACAGAGGAGCTACAGGTGGATCTAATGAAAACGTTTTGTA
This sequence comes from Rastrelliger brachysoma, assembly GCA_024605115.1. NCBI lineage: Eukaryota > Metazoa > Chordata > Actinopteri > Scombriformes > Scombridae > Rastrelliger > Rastrelliger brachysoma. Next base: position 8,428 of record JANJYP010007978.1, on the reverse strand, counting down.
AACACGATGAATCTACGGAATGGGAAGCTGATCTTATGAGACACTGGAGGTGATGTCTGGTTGCCACGGAAACAGCAAAACTGAAACAAACATTGATCCCTCTTATAATACTGCGTATTTGGGAAAGTGCCTTAGAGAAATGAGAACAAGTGCGATGTATGTGGAGCTTGTTCAATGAGTGTTCAATGTTAATTGTAAATGGGTGTATTTCATTTTTAATGCATGTGAATCAAAACCATCACTACAAATGTTCTAAGGGTTAGCCAAGTGATATTTTTTGCAGTGCTGTTTTGCAGTGTAGATTAGCCATTAAATCATAAACATGACTTGCAGCTAGCAATATTTGTCCTGTGCAGCTCCACAGTGGAGGTTGTAATCTGCAGCATCTGTAGCCTTCACCGACTGATGACTAACACAGTGGAGCATCAGTCATCAGGTGTGTATCTAAGTGGAGTGTGTTGCGTTACTCACTATGATGCCGAACTGCTGCAGGGCCAGTCGCACCACCTCGTTAGTAGAATCCGAGTTGCTGACAGGGAGCGTCTTGGTCTGGTGAGCAGAAACACATGGTGGGAGTTTACATACGCGCTACATCACCTCATAAGAGTCAAAACCTTGAAATGTCCCTGTCAACTCACAACGGCAAAAGTGTTGATTCCTTTCCCGTACACTCTCAGGGGGATGGTTTTAGGTTCTTCGTTCTCTTTCTCTTCTTTTATCCGACTGCGGAGAAAGTAAAGAGGGAGGACAACATGTGATTTTTATCTGTCACACACACACACACACACGTGCGTGTATATTTCATGTTGATGCAGGGTTCGGTGATTACCTTTTGAGGAGGGACAGCCACTTCTCTTTCTCTTCAGTGGAGCTAAAAAGAAAACATAACCCGTGTCAGTATATGCAGTGTGTATGAGTGCGTGGTAACACCAACTATGTCTCAACCAGTGCTCATTGCAAGGTTCATTTATTTTTAGAGCTTTTTAATGAGGAACTCTGGCTGCATATCAACAGATATTTTGCTGCCTTTACAATGAGGTTATTGATTTTTAACGGCGTGGCCTTAGGTTTTTTATTTATTTGCGCGGTGGAAAAAAGAATTCTGATTTGATTGTGAATGGAGCCTCTTGTTTGTGTGCTTGTGGTGTGTGTGTTTAAGGTCAGGTTTACAGCTCTGGCTCCGTCACTAACATGTTTACTCCTCTGACAAACACATCGAACGGGAACACATGTCTCTTCACACTCAGGCCTGATTAAAAACTACTATAAACTGTGGCGTAATCATCGTATAAGCTGGTGTTTGTGTGTTTATGTGATGGTCCAAAATATTAGTGGTTTAATACATTTAACACATTACAGCGTTTCTGTGTATATGTGTTGACTTCAGTGTTAAATTCATTAATGAAAACCATGATGAAAATATTAACAGCCAACTATAGAAGTCCAAAGTAACATTTAAAAACAACATGATGACAGAAATATTCCTCTTTTTAAAAGCAAAAAGAAGCAGATGAACTGATTATTGTTTAAACTTATTTACCAGACTGCATACATGTGCAGAATGATTACATTACATCATATGATCTGCTCTGCCTCACACACAGTGTCTTCTTTAGAGGTGGATTTAGTAGCTTGACTCACATCTGTCAGTGACAGCAGCTGATGGTACCATTTCTCAGAAGCACAAAGTAAAGACTATGTGTTCACAATCTCTCCACAATTAGATAAGGGGCATCAACATCAGTGTCAAAACAGCTGGAACTCACTATGAATTGATGTTTTCTGATGCTTCACTTGCGTGTTTCAGTGTGTTACCTAAACGTAGCGACACAGTTGTAGGTGGGCCAGCCCATGACGAAGCTTTTCTCGGGGTTGGTGCTCCCTTCGCACACCTCCTCCATGCAGTGTGCCGTCCACATCTCGCACACGCACACCTGGGCCTTCTGCTTGAAGTGGTTGGCTGACCTGGAAAAAAGCAGAAAGAGAAAAGTGTCAGAGTGCATGCACACACCTAAAACTCATATTAACCACAGAGCCAAGCGTTAACCCTGACTCACCACTGAAATGTGAGGAGCAGTCAGAATGTTGCTAAACTGCTCAGTGTTAGGATGAAAATACAAAAACACACACACCTCTAAACATAAATGTGTGCGCTTACTTGGCTTTGGCAATGACCAGTATGTCGTTGAACATGAAGAGGTGTCTGTCCTGAGTCTGCATGCCCGTCTTGAGCTGAGCGTGTCCGTGGAGAAGGAAGGACCTGTCGGGGGTGGTCAGGAAGGACTGGACCAATGGACACGTCTCCGGACACAAAGGAACCAGGAAGCTCTCTCTGGAACACACACACAACACAACCACTTCATGAACACACACTCATTCATTTCATTTGACACCTTTAAGTACACACATGTTGCAAATCCAGCTGATCAAATAAACCTTCTCTTACTTCAACATGTATATATTAATGCAGTACAGTCCAACACATTCAGTAGGTCTTTGTTATTTCTTGTATTACTAGATAGGGATGTGTCATAAATAAGTCTAATAAAGCAGAGGTGAACATCTACTCCTGCTCCTGACATTAACAAGTGACGTGTATCTGAATATATTATCGAGGTAATGACATCTGATTGGGATTTTAATATGCAAAGTATAATGTATATATATAAACACATAATAGGTCAAAGGAGGAACAATCATGATTTCGGTATCATTTTTTGAGAGGGAAGACCTATCAGCTAGAAGATATTGGGTCACAAGTTTAAAACATATAAATGGTAAACACACATTTTTTTTCACCAACTCCTGCTTCCTTGCCTAGTGTCTTATCTAAGGCACTAACTTGCTTTTCTGACAGCGTGAATGCATGGTAATGCTGAGCAGCAGCTAACTCATTGCTTCCAACCTTTCTATCTCATAAGTAGATATGTGCGGTTCACAGTGTTCGATTATGTGACGCCGTGTTGGACACAGACGTCCCAGTGAGGTGCTTGTTTCTGATGACGGGTGGTCGGTGCTTCTTTTATTACATTATCCACTTCGGCTCTCTGTCTCTGCCTCTATTAGCTCAAAACTACATTTCAAGGAGTCTGGAGGTGTGCAGAAATGACTAACCTCTGCCTTCTCTCCTTCTTCCTGTCATCACACCCTCAACACTGTGCATCAGTACGGCAGCTGAACAATATCCTTCACCACACACACACACACACACACACACACACACACACACACACACACACACACACGAGACTACTGATACACATTGATTTTGCATGATCTCCTTGTGTTTTGCATTGGGCGCAGAGATGATAAGGGATGAAAGGGTTACTTGCACTCTTCATTATGTCATTTCAAGTGATTGGTGATTATGAGAGCCGGGTGCAGCGCGGGGTCAGGCTGAATCTAAAGCCAAAGCAAATGAGCGCTAACATCCTTATAACGATGTTGCTCCTGGCGGGAAAAATGTGAACAGAGAAATTACAGTCTTATTATTATTGACTAGTTTTGAATCGGGTTGAACTTAGTCTTGCTCCCTTTTGGTTACATGGCCAATTTTGGTGCTTTGATAATCACAGTTAAGAAGATGCAAGTAACCTGGTGTCAAGTCCCATCAGAAAAGCGAAGGAGTGTCAACACTGTCGGCGCTTGGGGGTGGGGGGAGTGGGAGTGTGAGGCTGCTGAGTGTTGCTCGGTCGGGAGCTTTTTAATGAGTTTATTTCTTCCTCACTTTCCTCGTCCGTATAGCTCAAAGACAGAGCTATTATTAGACGCCTGATCCTCTGATAAGTCTGGTTACAGGAGGATTATCTAGCCCCGATGGATTCCACACCTCGCTCTGTGTTTGCACCTGGAGCATGTAAACGTGCGGGTGCGCACATCAGGGTGTGTGTTTGTGTACGTTTGAGGGGGTTTTGTCAAAGCAGGCCTGACCTCGGTGACCTGGATATTAGAAAGTGTGAGGATTTTATAACTGAGTCTCAGCTGACACACTCCACAGTAGCTAACACCTACTGTTACACACACAACACAAACACAGGTGAGCTGCTTCTGGCTCGTCGTGCTGCTGCTTGTTTGTTATTACAGTTAAACACAATGGAACAGTAAGAGACACATTTCCTAAGCTGCACCATGGGAAAAATATTTATCTTTATGCCACATATAGAAATTACACATAACATAACCAGACAGCTGTGTCAATTCAATTCTTTAAAAATAAAACTAAATATAACACAAAGTATATTTTGTCACCATGGTACAAGATTAAATTACAAGATTACAGTACAAATATCAATAATGCAAAAATTACTAATAAGCACACAGCTCGTCATTCATTTAGTGCTAAAGAAACACCTTGACAATGACTGCAGTGATAAATCACAACACATAGAGCTGTAGTCTTATTTTATCAGAAACATGATGCACTGAAGTGCAGTTCAGTATATCAATGAAATATTGACTGTACAAATCTCCAGAAGCTGAACTCTATATCATATTTGTTTGTCCTCTATTTGATTAATAATTCAGTACTGCAATATTAAACATTCATAAGTAATAAATGGTTATTTTTAAAGTGAAGTTTAACTGTGGCTGAAGTCAACATCATTTTTTAAGTTTGGTGACCTGTACCATCTAGTACAATAAGAAGCTGAATCAGGAGTTGCTGCATATTACTGCCTCAAACTCATTGTTTAGTTATTAAATGTGGGCCTGAGGGTCGACAGTACATGTAAAAATCTTTGCGTAGTACCTGGAGAGAGTCTTGGACCTGTTGAGAGCCTTTGTGATGATCATGGACGGGGCAGATTGACGCCGATAACTCTGAGACTTCATCTGCTGAAAGACACCAAGAGAGAGGTTGAGGGAGGGACACGGCTACTCAAAGTTCATCTGCATCACAACATTGCTTGAGTGCGTGTAACTACGACAGGGTGTTACACAGAGTTACCTGAACCTGCTTTCACCCCTACTTTTTTTTGGCTGCTCTTAGATTTGTTGAGACCAACACTCATTCCGTTTGCAGATTATCCAGATTAAGATGTCCAGGTTTAATTGAGGCGATTTACACAACAAAATAAGGCACTGAGAATATATTTAAGAGGATTTAATCTTGAGGCTGTCTGCAAACAGAAATAAAAAAGTATCCAGATGGGAAATAGCAAAAAATGTGTTTCAATTTGTGTGTTATTAACCTGTAATATATGGCATGTACTTTAAAGTCTGGGTCAAGCCTTGGCAGGTTAATAGTGAGCTTAGACTAATGAAACGTTAAAACATTTGTATTAAAAATAAAATGAAAATACACATTGTTCCCTCTCATCTGTTAATCTCTCTAAAAAGGTTCATAGCCACAGACAGAGGTGCACAGGTTCACTCTAATCTTACCTCATGCTTAAACTCTCCTGGTTCATTACATAAGCATCCTGATGTTCAACACATCCATCATGACAGAGGCACCCGCTGTGGCCTCCAAAATGACTAAAGAGGCACGACGCACATGCACGCACGTAACGGCTGTATCCTCAGCACAGAGCAGCCTCTATGTGTTTCTACCATGACACTACTGACCTCTCTCACGCCTTCACCATGAGGTAAAAAAAAGACTGCTGTGCATATAAAATTCATCTTAATTTAATTAATTATATTTTTTATTTTAAAATTAATTTTATTCTCTATGCTTTATTGTGAAAAGTTGGTCAAAAAGATTCATACCACCTCAATACTTGGTTGTTGCATTGCTACTTGCAGTCATATTGGGATCCTATTATCCTGGTTTCCCCACACGAGGATCATTAAAGTTGTATTTAATCTAATTGTGTGGGGATTTGTGAGTGTGCAGCGGCGTGACAAACGAGCCTTACACAAGCACAGTTCTTTTGTTCTCGTTGTATGTCAGATTAACACATGGTCATCATGCACACTCCACTAATAGTGTCTATCACCTATTTTCCTTTTGAAGATGTTTCAGTGTGTGGTCAATCTGCTCTGTTTTTTTTAGGATTAAACTTTGAATGCAGAGGCAATTTTAATTGCGGGGATTTTTATTATCCGGACTGTAGCAATCTTATGTGAATAAACCTGAATATCTTGATTGCAGCTGCGCACCTTGAAATGATGTAATTAATAGCAGCCTGGAGGTAAAACTGTAACTACTGAGACTATGGGAAAAAGGCCAGTGTAGATTACAGAGTACAACTTCATCATGAGGGTAAAAACAATTAAACAAATCTCAGATTATGCTTAAAGTTACTGCAAGCCATCCTGACAGCAACATGAATCGGTGTATGAAATTAATCCATCTAATAGTTGTTGAGACACATCACTGAAAACCACTAATATCAGTCTGGTGATGGTGCAAGAGTAATAAATTAGGAATCATCCTCTTACTATAAAACATCTCATGGCAATCTGTCTAGTAGTCGTTGAGAAACTTAAGTCTGGACCAAACGTCAGTCAAGAGTTGTGTCTGGAAAGATTAATCTCCGTCCAGTCTACGGCCTCAGTGCGAGCCTACACATTTTTGACCTTTCACAACGTAATATCATTGGTTTAGCGGGGTGACTGGCCGGTGAGACATTCCTTACACTCCAGCATCTACAACGTTACACTGTTAGCTTTCAGTCCTGAAAATAAACTAACATAAGCTAACATGGAGATATGGCTTTTTTTCTGCATGGGGAGGGGGCAAGTGTATTGACCAACAGTGTTTCAGCTCCCGTGTTACAACACGGAGCAGATTTAGAGACAAGTCACTCAAAGTGTTTACAGACCATCAGAACAGCAGCTGGTACAGGCTTTATACTTTTAAGTCAAAAAAAAATCTCATCTCATTCAAGTTCATCTACCTTTAAAATGCATTTCAATTGACTACAAAAAGAAGTGATGTAATTGCAGTTTGTGAAGGTGTGGTGCAGGCCACTAACAACACCTGACACATAGCTGCAGTGATGAAAGATGAGGCAAAGGCGCATCATGACGTAATCTGATTCTCACACATGTTAGAAATATGAGGGGGGGCTATTTCATTAAGTGTGTAGGGAATCGTTACAGGAGGCGCTGCACACCCACACTGTTCACTCTGTTTGTTGTTACTGGCAGAAGATGACAGCACAGGTGAATGCTTCAGTAGTGATATAGTACACTGCTGTATCTTTTTAAATCAAAGCATACAGGTACAGTAAGAGGTGGATGCTGCATTAATCATTAACACAAACAAGGACACAACGCACACACACTGCAGCAAAACAGTGTACATGACTGCAACTTACTTATAATAGCCAGTACAGAGCATATCACTATATGACTATATGTTAATAAATGAATGTACACATTACTCCATTAGTCAAATACTTAAGAAATCTTGCTCAACCTATCGTATTGATTATTGGAATAAGCTCAAATTCCCAGTGCAGGAAACTGGGAACTTGAGCTTGAGATTAAACTGGTTATGATTATCAACTATTCATTTACATGTAAGATTAAATAACAGCATACACCAGAGAAACACACCATCTTTTACCAAATGATGTATGGGTAATTATGGAAATGAGTTGGCCTTTTTGTGGTGAAGGTTCAGCGATTTAACCACAGTGACACACACGTCATTCTGCACACCCAACAAATCAAACATCAACAACAAGCACTATGCATTTCTGTGACTAATTAGCATGATTTACACCACTGTTTAAGAGTTGCAAGCTTTATATGATCATTTCCTGGTTTATATTGACATGAAAGCAAACATAATAACGTTTTATGACAATCTCAATGTTATGTTATGTAAGGGAGTTATTGTGCTTACCCCTCATAATTGATGTATAAACAGTTAACAACATAATAATATACAAGTGATACATGTGTCAGGGATGCTACTGACACGCACACAAGGTATTTCTTATGTGTATTTTATCATGTTATTATTTTAAACATCATGTACTAGTATTTGTGTGCCTTATTTTTATCTGCTTTGTTTACTTTTATACATTTTTTTTTTTTACAGTCTTTGCTCTATCATTTTATAAAGCACTGTGTAACATTGTTAGGAAAAGTGCTATAAAATAATTACTTTCTGGAAACAGTGAATGTTGAAACAAAATTACATGAAGATTAAGTGATTATCAAAAAATGTACCTATTTATTTACTTTTGGTTGAGCAACTAATCAATTAGTTGTTTCAGCTCTAATATTACACACATGATCAAAGTCACCTCATAAGACATTTCATTTACTGATTACAGTTATTACATAAGGTTAGAACTGTTGTATCATGAGACCTAGCATTCATTATTAGCTTATACAGCAGTGGGTTAAGGTTAGGGTTAGCTGCTTCTTGAGGACGTTATTATAACATAATATCCAGTATGTGCTCGGTTTTAATGTATTATCAGTAGCGTGCGGTGGTGTTTCAGTCAAGGCTAGCAATAATAACAAC
>JANJYP010007972.1:0-14587 GCA_024605115.1 Rastrelliger brachysoma | reverse complement strand
GTTGCCTAGAAAGAAATAGTCTATTACATAACTTCCTGTACAACAAAAAAATAACTCCTCGGTTTTTGTATAGATTAAAACAAACAAGGTATGTTGTGTTAAACAATAAACTGTAAAGTTGCAGATAGGTGGATTTTGTTGTTTTTGGACACAGCTATGTTGGCTTTTTCTGCCTGTTTCCAGTCTTTGTGCTAAACTAACCAGTTACAGACTGAGGCTTCATGTTTACCATAGAGACATGAGAGTAGTATTGATTTTCTCATTTAACTCTCTCTCTCTCTCTCTCTCTCTAAATAATCATATTTTCCTAACTGCCAAATGCAAGAGGAAGAAACTGTGAGCTACCTATTTGAAAATTCTATCAATTTTTCTTCCTGGCTGATCTCCAAAGAGTCCATTTATACCACTGAGGGTAAATTAAATATCAGACATGCCTCTCAGTATAAGATATCGGCATCATAGACTGTGTCCCCCAAAATGAGCATAAACTTTAATCAATACATCTCTGAAACAGTTTCAAATGAATGTTTATATTAAGCCCTCTTGAGGTAGGCTTAAATGAAGATCTGTTGCATAAGACTACATCTGTTTTCATGCAACTAACAAACTGACAGTGAGTGCAGGCTGAACTTTATCCTACATTCAACTTACGAATACAACAAAATATTATGAGTTGTTGATTGAACATTATGGTATTTTTGGAGCTTTAGATTGTGGTGTTGTGAGACTGGATTGATAGATATTACCCAGTAAGTTTTTCCTTTTGCTTTGCTGACCAGCTGTACATTTTTTACACTGTAGAGATTCATTTTGGCAGTTTTAGGATTCCTTGCTTCCTCTCTGTTTCCATTGCTCGCCAGCTCCAGTCAAACCTCCGTCGGCTGGTCAGTCTGTCGGTTTTTCTGTCAGACTGACAGAATCCCTGTTTGTCTGGTTCAGTATGTCACACTTTACAGACCAGCGGAGAGTGAGGTTTGGCCTGAAATCAGCTGGCCTGTCCACCGAAAGCTCAGCTGGGTTTTCAGCCTCCTGTTTCCCCTCTCCCTCCCTCCAGTCCGTTAGAGCCAAGAGTCTGACTGGACGTGAATATGATTGGCTCTCAAAAGTTTTCTTTGTTACTTTGATGTAAAAGCAGAGCAGAGCAAAGTGACTCACACGATAAAAGGGATTCCCCTGAGATAAAAGACTTCACAGAAATCATCATATTTGCAACGACATGACCGGAACACAGTGAGGAGATCCTCGTGACTGCGGCTTTATTAGCTGAAGCAGCAGCGTTTTCTGTTGACGTCTTTTACATGCTACTATTTTAATCTAGAAAGACATTGTGTGCAGTTAACTGTGTGACGCTCCTGCAGCCGAGGGACTCCAGCAGTGCTCAGATGAATAAGAAATGATGATGATTATATCTCCTACTCATGACGGATGTCCCTCTGTGTCCATGGTTTGCCGTGCAGCTGCCGCTGTGCTCACCATGCACAGCAGACACTTCAGAATATTAAATGGCACCGTACAAATGAGGCCGCTGTGTGCCAACTGCCCTTGTTGCTGCCATGCTTAGATGCCTTTAAAACCCATAAAATAAACACAAACTGCACATATGTTTGAGCGTATACGTGAACATGAGCTCACACAAGCAAACACACACATCCAAGAAAAGCAGAAAAGAGTCTTGGCCCTTTCTTCCCTCCATTTCCTCTCTTGCCAGTCCAACACCACACAACAGAACAAGCAGGCTCTGTTTGTATGAATGTCAAGCCAAGTATAGCTCCTTTTACTTCAGTGCTGAGTCCGCATGTCCAAAGATTTCACAATAGATTTTTCTTTCAGACAGGAACAGGCATCAACAGAATCAGGCCAACATTTTCTCTGTTTAATTCAAGCATGAAACTCCATATGAATACTCAATAAATTATTGACTCATGTTTGACTCTGAGCATCCATTAAAAATGAGCAGAGACTGACACATGGATGCAAAGAGAGACCAACATCGGAGCTGCCAACTCTTTATGCATCGAAAACCATATTCACACAAAGGATTATAAATTACATAGGGGCAGTAGGGATTTCTGTAAATGAGGAGAAAACATGTTTGGCTTAAAGAATTCAGATTACAGTTACATATGGTTTTCAAATTTATTTTTCTGGTTCATACAGTATTCCCTTGATTTTAATGCAGCTGAAATAGTGTAAATATGCTCGGCGAGTAAGCTGTACATACCATATGACTGAATTCCCATGTGGGATGCCAATGCTGCTACTGTCTCTTGGTTATATTTGGAAACTGGAAAACAAAACAAGACACAGTAGGAAGTGAAGCAGCTCTGTCTACAACTGCAACCCCTATCATTCCCTGCAGAGTGCAACTGCATCCTTTGTTCTTAAAGATGAAATATATGAAAATATGTCTTCAAAGGGACACACATACAGATGTCAGTCCTTATTTTGTTTTTCTTAAAATACTTTCATTCCCTTCTTCTTACCAAGGACATATCTTGAACATTTCTGGGTCTATATTTGTATTCTCGAGCTCTACTTAAAATGTCTTTGCATGATTCACAGTTCAAAAAACTCCTTATTTATTTTACATTGGTTCCTAATACAGACCCTCAGTTCAGCCTCTGTCTGAAAAAGGCAGTTTTAGGTCCTGTCTTTTAAAGGCTCTCTTCAACATGAGTCCATTCTGTTATAATTGACTAAGACAGAGGCTTTATAGTCTAGCCTTTAACATACTATAATTTAATAAATGATAAAAGCATTGAATAGGACAGGTTCCATTTTTTTTATATTTCCTGGTTTCTTCAGTCCTCTATGACCACAAACGATTATAGGTCTTTACAAAATAAGATGTTTGAGGATGTCACATTGGGCTTTGGGAAAGAGTGATTGACAGTTTTTTGTTTTTTGTTTTTTTACAATTTTCTGGCATTTTATAGACCAAATAACTGATTAATTGATAGGAAAAACAACCAAGAGATTCATTGATCAGGAAAAAAACATTGTAAATTGCAGCGCTAGAATCAACTGAATTTATTTTGGAGGTTGTAGTTTGTTGTGCAGATGTGTTTTATTCAGTCATAGAAATGTTTTTGAGGTGGATTGAAAATTAGAAACATCTGTCAACCTCCTTGAATAAAGTCTAAGAAAACATTTTTATTGCCACACTATGAGATGTTTTATCTGTTTGACAGATGTGGTTCCACTCGTGCTTGGATGAGTACCGACCGGGATATAGATAATTGCTTTGAGTGTTTTTTTAACATCATTCTGTGTCCCGACATGCCGCTGGAATGAGAGGGAAATTAGTGAACTGACATAGTACAGTAGTCCTTTTGTGATGGCGTTTGTTAGCGTCTCATTCCTCACTTCTGATATCAGGTCAAGGAAGATTTGCCAGATATCCCCTCTGTCCTCACTTCCTTTCTTACATACATGTTTGACAGTGTTTTCTTTGTTCGAACTCCAATATCCAGTATCTTGGCCTATACATCAAATATGACAGTAAAATGTTGTGATTGTTAGTAATGGCAGAGAAAACTTAAGTCCAAGCTGATGTCATTTCAATAAAAGTCAGTAGTCACAGAAAGAGCCTGTAATGAGCATAGCGTTAAAAATTGTAGCGTCAAAGCAGCTATAGCTAATTAATGTTTTTATACTAACAATACATCAGACAAGTTAATAGAGCATGAAAAACGTTGATAGAGTGGAAAATTATCACCGGACTCAGCATCTCTCAGCTTGTTTTGGATTTTTGACGCTCGACTTCACTGTTTTTTGGTTTGCTGTCACGCCAAAAACTGAGCTAAAAGGAGAGACTATTTACAATGTGGCTAGAAACACGACTCCAAATGAATGCTAATGTTGCTCTGTAACTGCTGACGTATTTAATAAGAAACTAATAAGTAACTCAGAAGGTGACACTATGTCAGCATTGCAAGCTGTTTTAAATGTTAAGCACGCTAGTGTTTAGTACAGTATGTCAAAATGCTAACATGTTAATCTTGTGTTAGCGTTAGAGGTACCCAGTAGGGGTTTCTCGTACACAAAGAAAGTTGTGTTTTCCATCAAAACACCACTTTGTTTTCTTGAGGCTGAAGAAAATGTGTTGAATGTGTTTCCTTATTTTCAAAACCAAATATTTTTGAAAACTGTGTCCATGTTTAAATGGTTAGCAAACTTCTTCCTCCTTTGCCTTGAATGTGTCATTGCTACTTTTCTAGGCACGCTACCGTGATTGTCCATCTATCAACAGATTAGCATGAAACTTTTGTTAGGGATTCGTGTTTCTATTGTGTGCTTGGGTGCATTTTTGTCTTCATTTCATCTGTTTCTTTTTATCTATTTCTTTTTGTTTAAATACCCTCTGTCTACATCTTCTTGTTTTAGTTGTATCGACTACTCCAACAGTTTTAAAAGTGATTTACTTTTACTGTAACTATGCAGTGTCAATAAAGGCACCATAAATTGCAAATAAAATGTACTCATGTATATGTATGATATACAATAATATAGGGAAGCACTCATAAAACCGTTGCTTGATATGGATTTTCCATCAAAAACATCTGTATTTTAGGTATCCTGTCAACTAAATAGCCTATTAAGTGAATATTTACTTACTCCACATCAATCTTTAGGGATTATGCATGCCTTCATGTAATATTTAACGGTAATTTATTCAATATTTTCAAAAATATTTCACAAATAATTGGACTAACAGTGCATCTGACCATCACCCTCCCCCAAGCCTGACATTATTAGTGTCATCAACCCTTTAGCTTTAAGATTCATGTGTTAGTTGTGCATTGTTAATCCTGTTCTCCTCGCTGTTAGTCGGACTACATCACATCCCACCGAGACAACCTGTGGCATCTTGGTGCAATGAAAATAGAGTATCAACTTGCTTCAAAGCAGCTCAGGAATGCCATCGACTGCACTTCCCCCACAGCCAGGAAGTCTCACCACCGCTACCGTCGCTCTCTCACACATACACACACACACACACAAACACAAACATGGAGGTACTCTTGTTGATCTGACAGCTATTAAAAACTGTGGTTTACACTGAGCTATCATCCACCTCAGTCCAGTCTGCATCCCAATCTTACACTCGAGTGTTTACGACCGCCNCTATCATCCACCTCAGTCCAGTCTGCATCCCAATCTTACACTTGAGTGTTTACGACCGCCAAACACACTGCTACCCTGCTGATTTTGTTATGAGTCACTGAATGTTTGTGGGAGCATTTCGATGGCACAAGATTACAGCTCTCAGTTGCATCTTTTAAAATTTTTTCTAACAGCTTTTCTAAAACCAGATCCAGGAAAACAGACTGTCAGCACATGCACAATCAGATGCGACATGATTTGCAGTCGAACCCGGGTGGCCTTTGAGCATGACACGTTTGCAAGAAGCCATTAAAAAACGGTTTATTAACTTAACAAGAAAGCTTGGCTCATCTGTTATTGTGTTACTCCCGACTTGGATAAGACAGTGTCTGGTGTAGGATCGAAGGAATTTCTTTGTTCTGTAATCACGTGGATCATTTCTGAAGCGATGGCACAATCACAAAGCAACACACAGGATGGCACGGCTGCTTTGTTATTCCACTCTCACACTTCTTTTGACCCAGTGAGTTTATAGAGCTGTAAAATTTAGCCTTAACTCACCATCAAAACAAACATGTCTCTTTTAGAGGTGGTGGCAGAAATAAAGCGAAACTGACCACTTCCATCATAGCCACATTTTTATTTTTAAATCTGGTCAAATTGCTGTAATCTATACTTATTTTTTAAGTGTTACGCTGATTGCTGGCTCCCTCCGTGCACCACCGCTGACTGTTGGCAGCTATAGAGAGAAGTGCTTCAGTCATCATCAGCTCTTGTAATCCCACAGTTAAAACACCCATAAGCCCAGTTTTATAAGGCCTCGCAAAAGTCAAATCTTCTAATCCACACACACAGTTGTATATCCAATTATTCAGGCAGGGTGTGCATAAGGATGCAAGCCCTGTAAATCTTAACTGCTCACTTATGTTAGTGATAGCACATGGACACTGACAGTATGTCTGAGGGGGTTTGTACTCTGCATTGGATGCAGAGTCTGCAGTGTCACATTGTACCAAAAGGCTCCTCTCCTCTCTTCTCCTCTCTCCTCTCCTCCCTCTCACTCACTTTCCTCCCTCCCTCTCTGCCCGAGTGACCTATTTAGCGGCAGCAGCAGCATGGCAGGAGTGATCAGAGAGGATGTGCTTAGTGCGTGAAAGAGAAGAGGAGGGATCTTGAATTTAAAACATCCAACTGAAGGCAGTGTGTTATTGTGTTAAAGCGGGTGTGTTCGAGTCTGAGTCTGAGTGGCATTCCTCCTCCATTCATTCCAACAGGCATTAAGGGCTAATTTGCATTATCTGCATGCATCATGCAGAAGGGGAAAAAAGCTGTTCTCTGTCGCCCTCTGTTGGTTTTGTATGTGCTGCAGGTGCATTGAGAGATGTACACTTTTGTTTTCCCTCCAAAACTCTCTATTATTTGGATCACTAAAGGTCAAGGTGCATTTGAGGTTGTGTAGACGTAAAGAGTAGACTGAAAAGTAATCAGCAAAAAAAAAAAATAAAAATGAATGGTTTCAGTTATGTTTCTAACAAAAATGTTGGGTAGTGTGAGGATTCTCTGCTTTTCTCTGTTGTGCTTGGGAATAAACAGAACATCTTTATGTTTTTGGTTGGTCAAATAGAGATCCTTGAACGCATCATTTTTCATTCCAGGTGACTAAGATTTGCATTTTCACAATTTTCTGATATTTCTTAGGCTAAAGTGTTAATTGAGAAAATAATTGGATTATTAACCCGGCAGCCCCACTCGCATCAGGGATTAATTTCAGTATTTTGTGTCGCTTTAATTCAATAATGCAGATAATAAGCAAGCAAGGACTTGATTAATGAAATATAAACAGTTTACAGTGAATTTTATGTCAATGGACTCATCGTTTCAGCTCTATGTTTGATATATTTATAGCTCTACAAAACAATGTCTTCATTTTTTCCCCCAGGGTTAGTAACACAGTAATAACAGTTCAGCACAGGCCAAGGTCTGAGTGGGACATTTTTCACTATGTTTTTCCAGCTCCAGGTGTACAATCAATCGTAATCAGTAATAATCAAGGCATACTAATGTCTTCTTTTCATCTTTCAGATCCTGTTTGATCAAGCCCAGAGGTCTGTAAAGCAGCAGTTGCACAACTTTGTGAAAGAGTGAGTAAACCTGTGATTCTTTAAGCTTCAGCAAGGCATCCCTGCAAAACTTTGAGTGTATGAAAAATTCAGCACAGGTAGAAAAAAAAGCTAAAGTCCAGACCCTTTAAAAGGCAAACATAGCCTTGTTATCCCCACTGCCTTTTAAATATTAAACCGAGTACAACTTTTTGTAGCCCACATATGTTGTCACAGGAATACCCCAAACAACCGAGTTAAAGTAGGTAGCTGGAAGTCTCTCAGTGACTTTGTGGTGCCTCTAAATATTTAAAAATCTGTAATCTGCACATGTCTTTAATTGATTTTCAGTTTGCCTGTGAGCCAGTGTAAAGTTTCTTCTGTATTCACCTGTGTTTGTCAGTGATGTACGGAAGTTCAAGGAGACCAAGAAGCATTTCGACAGGGTACGTGAGGATATGGAAATCGCCCAGGTGAAGAACGCTCAAGCGCCGAGAAACAAACCTCATGAAGTCGAGGAAGCCACAAGCACGCTGAGCATCACCCGCAAGTGTTTCAGACACCTCGCTCTGGACTATGTTCTACAGGTCAGAAAAATGACTCGAATCTAGGAAGATACATTTGTTTTTTCTTCCTGTAGTGTAGTTTGCAGTGTATCATTAAAGAAAATGTTAGTTACAACTACATTCCTGTTTGAGAATATATGTTCCCATAGGTACACTTTTGCATATTTAAAAGTATTGTATTTTCTTTTATGTGAATATAAACTACCGAATAGAGACATAAACACCTGGACAGTAAAGTTATTGTCTATATATATCAATAAAATATCAGTTGTGGGGTTTATGCTAGAGGTGTGTGGTGTTCACACTGGAATTGTTAAAAAAATATATAGTCCATATTTGCTATTTAGGCCCCTTGCTAGAGCTGCAACAATTAATAAATTAATCAATTTTGTATTTTAATAATCAAATAATAATTTTGAAAAAATGCTTAATATATGAACATTTTGTTTCATTTATAGTGAAAAGAATGAACAATATCACATTTTTTGACCTCCTTGAAACAGTGATTGATATGTTTCACCTTTAACTGACTATAGACCACTAATAAATTAAGAGAATAATTAACAGCTTAATTAATGATGGACGTAATATAAAATATTTGCAGCCCCATTCCTTCGTTTTTAGTTTAGCTACTGACAAAATAACATAATATTTTAACCATGTGCCTAAATTAATCATATTTCAATCATATATGTGTCAAAGTGCCGAATGAATACATGGAAATATAAATAGTAAAGCATGATTAATATTTTAAGTCTAACCTGAAGGTTGAAGGAAGGCAGTGTCGCTGTGTAAGGATCGAGTTGAAAATGAGCAGTGGAAATAATTCAGGAGGTTTTAACATACAAATAAGAGTTGAACTGAACCAACATTTCGCTGTGTTAGATGATAATCAATAATATCTTCATATTTAAATAATGTATTGTGATTCTTTTACAGTACTCTATACCAATCACCAGTAAAATGGGAAACGACTGTGATGTAGCCGTTAACCCCGCAGCGATGTCTGCGTCCATCCGTCTGCCTGCGTGACACATTCTCCACTTTGTTCATATGCGGCGCGGCTTTATTTTGCCCACAAGTCGTAGTAGCCTCCGATCCACATCTGCCCGCGGGAACAAAAGAGCCTGATGCAATGTGATCGCAGTGTGATGGCCGTGCCCTCTTTCCGCTCTCAGACAGCTTACCCTTTTAAAGTCTTTTAATTGAAAGTGTCTCGAGGCAGGAAGGGTCGGGCGATGCGCTACATGTATGTGACCTCTTAAATGTAGCACAAAATGTCATTTGGTTTTGCATCAGTTAAGATATACAATGTAATATGAATGTGAGATGCCACGGGGAATAAATGGAGCACATACAACAAGTTATAGACTGTTACGGGAAAGAAACAGAAGAGAGTGGAGTATAGAGGAAACAAATGTGTTTTCAGAGTTGCATTTACATGATAAACTGTAAAAAAAAAAATGGATGTAACTACCTATTGGTTGCGGAGTCCTGTGTTGAAGCCTCAAGTTTGCATCTTTCCTGCCACCATCTTGGATTTTTTGAGCCAATTTGCAGAAACCTAATGAGTCATAAACTTGCTATAAATAAAATAATAGATTAAAATGAGATAAAATAAAGGTAAATTACATATATTCAGAAATGTAGTTATACTTATTTTTGTGCATGCACTGTTTTTGTTTGAGGGCTTATTAGTGAGGCTTGTAAATTATGTGAAAATAGGAAATAAATTGAAATAAATTATCATATTTTCAAAAAAAAACATTTGTAAATAAGGAAAATTCCCATTATAACCATTACATTTATAATAACATTAACTTTAGTCTTTGCATTTAAATATATTATATCTTTGATACTAACTTTAAAATGATGTTTTATTTTGGAAATGGCAATTAAAGTCTGAGAGTTCAGTTATTAAAACCAGCAGAATGTGAAACAAAAACATTTGGGTGGTAGATATTATGTAGGTATTTTATTTTTAGGATTTTTATTTTTGATTTTTTTTGTTGGTCTTAAAAGTCCTTACTGACAAAAGTGAAGCAGAGATTCTACAGTTGTGTTTGTTGTACTTGAGCTGTGACGACAGATATTTGAATACCATTCACTGAGAGGTGCCCAAATTTAGCTCCAGGAACTTGTTTCCAGTGCAGGCAGTGGAAACAAGAGCGGACGGGTATGAAACTTCAGTTACAAGTTCAGTTACAAGTTGATCAAACTAAGCATGACGGTGTCACACTTAGAAAAACAAAATACTGTCCACAAGAGGGAGTCATCTCTGCATTCACTATGTACCGTGTACTGTATATGTATATGATTTGATGTCGCTAATCACAGGGATATAATCAATACTTTAGCCTGTGGTGTTTATTCATGATCACATTTCTCTCTTTATTTCCTGCAGATCAACGTCCTCCAAGCAAAGAAGAAATTTGAGATCCTAGACGCTGTAAGCCTGTGTCTCCTAATGCAAAATATACACAAACACCTGCATTAATACCTTCAAGAACATCTGGATAACATCTGTATAACACACTCTGCTTACCTCTCTCTCTNTCTCTCTCTCTCTCTCTCTCTCTCTCTCTCTCTCTCTCTCTCTCTCTCTCTCTCTCTCTCTCTCTCTCTCTCTCTCTATGGTCCAGATGCTGTCATTCATGCACGCCCAGTACTCACTGTTCCAACAAGGCTATAACCTGCTGGATGAAATCGACCCTTACATGAAGAAACTGGCTGCCGAGGTCAGTTTGAACATCTTCATCATTATCATCATCATCCTCCTCCTCATCAACTACTGCCTGTGTCATTTCACCCTCAGGCTTTTGTGTATTAACTGAAAGTGGTTTTATCCTCATTTGAACGATCGATGAAGGGCGATTACATAATTCCCTGTTTCGATTATACACTGTGAAACTTTTTTTTTTCCTCTTATGGAGCTTTTGCCCTTCATATAAAGCTTTATGTATGGATAAATTTAACTTTTGACTCATATAACAGGCCAAATATATCTTCTGCTTTTGCGTTGACATGTTATTGTCGGCTTATTTGTTTGTGACAGCAGGTTGACCGCTGCAGGAGAAATGAATCAATGCTTCATTGCCAAACACTGACCTAACATGTCATTGAGGGCTTAGCCTGTGTTTGCTACAGTGTTACAGTCAGCTGCTCCAAATCACTCCCTATCCCTCACAGTGTCTTTTTTTAAAAAAATGTAATGTTACTAAATGTATAATGTAGAGTTTCATTGGATGTACTGTGAACATCTCTTCAGAAACAGTGATTTTGTTTTTCGTTTTTTGTCCGTGGGAACTGACTTTCAGCTGGATCAGCTGGTGATTGATTCAGCCATGGAGAAGAGGGAAATGGAGCACAAACATGCAACCATTCAGCAGAGGGTGAGTCTCTCTTTTTTTTTGGTCATTATCAAATCAAACAAATTAAATAAAATGTGGCATCAGTTTTTTATTTCAATTAAGGATTCAACAATGTTTGACGCAAGTTATGAACCTGATGAATCGTCCTTTTTGTCTTATTACGGTGGCAGAATGATACTGAGGGTCTAACAGGGTGCGAATGTGCTCACATGACACCTCTAAGATCCAGTCTGCCACCTCGCCCAGTGCATCTGTTGTGACTGGGGAGGGATTTAAAACCTGGGCAGCTGGGAGGTGTTTGATTAATCTCCCTAACAAAGTTCAAGCATTGATTAAAGCATTAAATCAGGTGGAATTAAGTGTGTTTAAGAGATATTAATCCCTCTGTTGTCTGCTGTAGACGCTAACAGTCAGCACATTAACTACTCAGTATTTGCTGATGCTTTAGCACCAGCCTCAGTGTGCTTTTAGTCTGGTAAAGTGCTGAGTTTATGGTTTGGTGAGCATGTTTAGCCATGCTCTCAGCGTGGTGTTTTTTTTGGTTGTGGTTGGTTGGTTCGCCACTGACTGAAAGATTTGAACTATTTGATGCATCAAGATGAAATTTTACAAAGACATATATGATCCTCAGAGGAGCCTGCTGGCTTTGATGATGCTCCGACCCCTTGAGGTTATGGTTTTGAGTGAAATAGATCAATGAACGTGGGTAGAGATTACTACATGGGTAGACCAACACTAGATTTTTGACATCAGTAACAATATAGAGGTTCCAAAAAATGTAATAATTATAAATCTAATTTCCAAAGACAAGAATAATAATTTTGGTCAGATTACTATTTTTGTTTAACTTGTAACCAAAAAACCTACTTGGCAGGTTCCTTTTCTAAATGTGGTGTAAATTTAGCATGTGGCATCTATTAGGAAGAACGCTATGATTTGATACCTACCCTGCATGATAAACTAGTATGTTAGCATTGTCATTATCGTTATGAGCATGTTAGCATTTAGCGCAAAGCAGTATTATGAGTACAGCTTCACAGAGCAGTTAGTATTGCAGTTATCAGAAATTATGCCCTCAATTCTTCATCACCACATATTTCACCAATTTTTTTTGNTAGTATTGCAGTTATCAGAAATTATGCCCTCAATTCTTCATCCCCACATATTTCACCATTTTTTTTTATATAACAATATATGTTTGCATATATTGTTTGTTTTCTTCAGGAGTTTTTAAAATGGACTCCATAAAAGTCAGGTGCACTCCCTGTCTGCCATCTCTTTACTGAATAATTCAGAGAGGCGTGTTTTCAAGCGGGCCCGTGTCTGGCTCCTCTGTACCCCAGGATCAGTGACCATCTGTCAGACAGCTCCGGTCAGCGCTCTCCCTCCGGGCGCTGTGGTCTGTGCTGTGGATAGAGCCACAGGGAAGGGCTGGGTCACATGTGGGGACAGTTATTGATCTGTTTTTACCAGAGCTGTTAGACACTAAGCTTCAAATGCTACACTGTAGTGTACATCAGGGAAGGACACGTACTGTAGTAGTAAATAAATTCAGCCCCCTGCTGAAGACGCATTGAAATTTGCATGGTAATAATATAATATTGTGATGATGTTCTTTTGGTTTAAACGTACGCTGAAGCTTCATTGCTAGGAGACCAGTAAGCAGGATAATCAGAGATGCATGCAACCTGAGGGATTATTGTTATATCTTCACATAAATCTGCTTTTAAAGTGTGTCTTTGCTGCCTCTAACTCTTTATTCTCTTTCCTCCCTCTGTGCTTGCATCCTCCCAATGTCACCATCTCCTCTCAGACCCTCATGCAGGTGAGTACTCCTCTGTTTGTCCTCCCATCTGAATTCTCTCTCTCTTTTTTTTTTTTTTAATTTATTTATTTTTTTTTACATGAAACACATCTTTGGTTTAGTGAGCGGGTGAAGGGGTGCAGAACAGCCCGCTGCTTGTGTTAGTACAGAACATTATCAAACCCCTTTGAAGTTTTCTTCAGCTGTAGTCAGGCTCCAAAAGCCTTGAGGGCGAGCTGAAGTGCATCCTGAATAATTTATAGAAAACAATTAGAAACACTGAACTTAGTTTGAATGGGTGCCTGCGTCGAAACTGTCTGTTATATCACCTGCTGCAAAGGGATGATTGCAGCCTCCTTTAAATAGACAGCAGTGTAATTATTGACCACTGAAGATGCTTCTCCCATGTAATAAGAAGTTGCAGCTGTTCTATTTTTGCTTTTACATGTTTTAAATGTGTCAAAATAAGTCATGTAATCTTTCTGAAGATGACATATTTAATGACAGGATCTTATTAATAGGTATTTTGTAGTTTAACCGTGCACAAAATTGACAAATATCTTTTTTTTTTTGGTATTATATTTGGCCATCTTTGTTCTCTGCTGCTTTTAGAACAGATTGGCCTACTTTGTTATTCTTTCATCCTTCCTTTTAAAGATTTTTTTTTCCGTGTTTCTTTTCTTTTTCATGTGCAATAAGCCTTGTGTAAACTTACACAGGACAAAGGGGGCGGCCCTTATTCAGTACAAGCAAAAAAAAAAAAGAAACCAGGNGACAAAGGGGGCGGCCCTTATTCAGTACAAGCAAAAAAAAAAGAAACCAGAGGAGCAGAAAAGGGAATTAAAGTGCTCCAACCGTGGATTGTCGCTATTGCCGGCTGGGCACACACTGCAGCGAAAGCATCTAAATGCCAGAGCCATTCATTTTTAACCGCAGATTTAATGGAGAAGTCCTGTCCAAAGAAGTCTGTCTCTGCCTGCTAGTCTACATCCCTACATGTATATCAGCTGCACGGCGCTACACGGCTCCCCTGTGCACCGCTGGGTTTATTTTTACCGCTTTAAACTACAGATAGATGTTGTGATAAAATAATGATTCAATAGTTTTGTTTGATGCTTTCTATGATAGTCAATAACACGACGTATCAGCCAACAAAGCATGAAATGATAAGAGCACTTATGTAGGACATACAGCAGAGGGATCATACATAAGTAAATATAGACATATAGTATGTGGATAGTTACACATGTTTGACTCTTTAAGCTCTGAAATGCCAAGTCTGAGCTTTAATTTGAGTAGGTTTGTGTAAATATTGAAAGAACCGTGTGTGCCCTATAGCCCCTTTTTCACACATAGCACCTAAATTACAACTGGCTGTCTTCAAATAGCTTTTTTTTGTGTGTCAAGGAGTCTAAAACCTCAAAGATATCAAATTGATTATAGTGTAAGATGAGGAAAAGCAGCAAGCATTTCACATTTTGAGAAGCTGGTACACACAAATATTTGACATTTTGTGTTTAAAGTATCTTTAAACAAAACCCTCATACCTTTTGATACAGTACATTGTTTAAGCACATATAAGAAGAAAACATATGTCTGCTAATATCATTTATGTTATTTGATATAGTTTTACATTCAGAG
>JANJYP010007957.1:0-13976 GCA_024605115.1 Rastrelliger brachysoma | reverse complement strand
ACTGACTGATCCACCTGCCCATGCACAAATGAGCCCTTTACATTGGCTGCCAGCTACTTTACACACCGTCTGGTGAAACATTCACGTTACACAACAATGTTTTCCTCTTTCAACACAAAACAGTTTTTTTTTTAAGTCTGGCCATTCTAGAGTAACCAAAGACAGATATCATACAGCCTTGATCTCCTTTAAGTATTACTGTGTATTTAAAAACTTTGAGTGAAACCTTGCGTGCGTTTGTAATGTATTTTTGTGTAATCCTGGTCAACTGGGCAGCAAAATTATTATTTAACACCAATGGTGCCGACGTCATTTGTGTATTTCCACATCTCCAAGTGTAGGGCCATTTTAACATGAGTGCGCGCGCTAAGGGAGATCAAAATGTCGAGGAAGTCTTTGAAATCTCTCTGCAGTTTGGTCAATAATTTGTTAACCTAATTGTCCGTTTAGATGACGACTAAGTGAGAATGGAGGTGACCTGGGAAGTAACACCACTGAGACCGGCTCAAGTGGGAATGCACAGTCACCAAACAGCTCGCAGACACACAAATCCCACGTGCTCTCCACGTAACACAACACTGGACACTGCTTCAGCACAACAAACACACACAAACACAGTCATGCAGGGTTGTCTGGAAACAGGTTCTTACTGACTTGTGTTGATGTTTAAGACCAGCTTATTTAGACCAGACCGGGGAGGCCAACATTAGGAAAGTGAATTTTGACATTTTGAAAGTGCAAGACAACATCCAACATAATTTTTCAGCTCCTCTCACTTTATAAGAGGGCAGTTGTTGGGTTTGTGTGTGGGTTTGGAGCTGGAGGGGCCACGCTGATCTAAGCACGGGAGTTGGGGGTTGGAGGTGGGAGGTGGGGGGCGGGAATCAGTTGGTCTCGTAGGTGGAGAGCAGGGCAGCATCCACAGGCTCCATGCAGGAGGGGCAGGTGAAGGATCTCATCAGCCAGTCGTCTATACAGTCCATGTGGTAGATATGCATACATGGCAGGAACCGGATGGGGTCCCCGTACACAAAGTCCAGCATACAGATCACGCATCTGTAAACAGATGAAATAAAGTGTTTAAAAACACACCAGTGTACCACAACCTCTGTGGTAAGAGAATACAGCTCGACAACCAAAGGTTTTAAGTAACTGTAGCATCTTTTTACAACTTCAGTTATAAAAAGTTATAAATCTGAATGACAGAAAATTAACTGATATTTGGCTATTTAGGTCATTAAACTGATAAAAATTCATAATTATTCTCGACCCAGTTTTTCAAAATGTGGAGATTTGCTGCTAATCTTTGTTTCATATAATTACCAATACATTTTTTGGACTGTTGGTTAGCCAAAACAAACACTTTTTATGGTGTCTGGTGCCTGAACTTGGGGAAATGTTGTGCTCTTTTATGGCATTTTATGAACTAAATAGTATATGATTATATGATTAATTTCTCTGAATTCATTAGATGGTTCTACTTCAGGAAACTAAATGACAGCTTCTCTTATATGATGGCCAGTATATTCACATTTCTAATGATTTTAATGATATTAGGATCCAACTACAGTGGTTCAGCTGTTAAATGTCAGCAAATAGTGAAAAGTTAAAATCACTGTTTTCAAAACCCAAGGAGACATCTTTAAATTGCTTCTTTTGTTCAATCAATGGTCAAAAATACAAATATTTAAAAAACAATTATATTAAACAACAAAAAACAACATTTCAGAAGCTGGAAGTTTTCTGGGATATACAAAATCTTTTTTAATGATAAATAGATCATTATATTTGATTGTTTTGATTCATTCATTTTCTCATATTTGGCACATTAGCTAATAATTCCCACACAAGTAAAATTACTATTACAGCTTCACTCAAACACACACTTAGCATTGGGCATGTTACCGATGATTAGTTTCCCATGGACAGTCTAATGTATCCTTATCTGATATCAAATATTAATCACACAGTACCAAGAGTGTAAAAGATATTATATCTGAATCAGTTCATAATGACCTGTAAGTTTCTTGAGTATAAGCATATCACATGAAAAAAGCAAATAACTAAAAATTCTCACTCTCTGATCTTTTTCTCCGAGCCGTCTTGTCCTCCATCATAAACGCCCTTGGGCAGGTGCTGGATCAGGCCAATGCGCTGAGCTATGCGGATCTGCTCCTCCTCTGTCAGCTGGGTGGCCAGACGGGCCTGACTGGGCGTGGGATGGTACATCGGCATGTGAGCCTGCTCCTTTTAAAGAGACACAGAAACACAAAAATGAAACAAAAATAGTTCACAATCCGTTAACTTGATCTAACTGGACAAAGTGGTCTGACTGGTCTGACTCCGTGGATGAGTCAGGATCTGAATTATCTATCTGGGCCAACTATGTTCATGTACACAAGGAATTTAAGTCTGGTTTAGTGGCACTCAATGTTCTTACACAAAACAACAATCTTGATAAAAATAGGTCAATGACAGGTTTTGTGTGTGTACATGTGATTTAGTCAAATTTAAAAATTTCTGCTTTTAATCCATTTTGAGAGAATATATTAGTAAAAAGTGGTGTAACCATAAACTTTGTATCAAATACTTAAACTTCTCAATAAAACACCATATCAACTAGACTGACACGATCTTATATTATTACTTGGTTTTGAGTTATTTTAAATATTCAATTTAATCTGGGGAATTATGTAAATCAGGAGCAATCTCATTTATTTTAATGAAGTAATTGTTTGTAGTACAATTACATATATTGAATGTGAATATAAAATATATTTAAATATATATTTANCAATTTAATCTGGGGAATTATGTAAATCAGGAGCAATCTCATTTATTTTAATGAAGTAATTGTTTGTAGTACAATTACATATATTGAATGTGAATATAAAATATATTTAAATATATATTTATCATTCTTTTGCTCTCTTGTTACACCGTTTGACATTTCCAGGAGCATTCAGTCTTACTTTTGGTGTAAAAAGAGTGAAAATGTCTTTTCAAATGACACAAAACCAAGAATTGCACACTCACTCAGGATGACTATTAACATGTGAAAACAGGATGCTAACAGTGCGCGAAGTGAAGGGAAGCTGTTTTAAATGTTAATTATGTAGCCAAAGTGTGTAAATTAAACACTAAAACAAACTATTCTCTTCCTCCAGTGCCTATTTTGGACCTGAGGGTCGTTCAGAAGAAGCCCCAAGACATAAAGCTAGATTACTGCCACATTGACGGACAGAGCTAGATAAGACAAATACCTATTTAATACGTCTTTTGTTTCCTCCGAGTTGGAAACAGGAGGGTCTGTGTGACTGCTAGCAGCCTCTCTCACCTGGTAGGGCGGAGGAGGCTCCAGGTCTGGATCTGTCCCGTCCCCGAAACTCGCCCTGTCTGACTGGGATTCGTGAAGCAGAGAGATGTCGTCGGATGTCGGAGACTTGAGACAGTTGCCCATATCTTCGTATTTTACCCCGTCCTGATCTGTCCTGGCGTTAAAAAAAATGAAGCTCTTTGTTGCTAAAGTTGCGCTCGGTTTGGTTGCTTAGTTGTGTTTTTCTGTCAACCCAGGAATCATTAATGTTCACTTCATCTACCAGCTGCTAAATAAACCGTGTGCATGATTATAAAAACTCCTAGTTAATCGCTCAGACGCTCAAGGAAGTGTCCCCTCTAGTTTTTCTTCATGTTTACACGGACATCCAGCTGGAAAACAAAACAAAGAACTCCTGCTAAAGCCAGCTAGCAGCCGAGCTAGCTACTTTTATCGCTAGCCAGCTGCGCGACTTCCTTGAAAAGTGTCGCTCATTCCTTCTTAGGAATCAAAATTTCAGTCAAATATCTACTTCAGCGGCGACTGTGGCTGTAGCACTGCGTGGTCTGAGTGTCAAAACCTGGCGACATTTCCGCGTTTTAAGTTAGTGAGTGATATTAAACAGTTTGCTTCCTTGCTAGCTCTTTTTTTTCTGCCACCGGAGGACAGGTTATCGGTCCGCTGCCTATGACGTAAGGCTAACATCTGCGCGCTGATTGGACCAATTGTCACACGTAATCTCAAGAGAGTGACCAAGTCCTGCCTCCTTCTTAATGACAAAAACAAATACAAAAACATTATTTATCTTGAATAATTAAAATAAATAATCGACAACAACAGCAGCAGCAACTGTAGTAATAATAATAATAATAATAAATTGAAGACATACTACTACTACTACTACTACTACTACTACTACTACTACTACTACTAATAATAATAATACATTTCTGTTATTGTTTTCCCTTGGTCATTTGTCTCAGAGTCATTGTAAATGAGGATTGCATTCAATGGTCTCTTGAGGATAAATAATCAATTTGCATAAAGTTAAACTGCTTAACTTTTTTATTCGCTCTATTCGCTCATCTTTTGTAGCTTTATGAGAGCAAAATGTAAAAAAAAATGGTAGTTTAGACTGACAAACAAGAAGCCTGAGGATATTACAGATTGTGACATTTTAGAGATCAAACAATTACTCTCTAATCAGGGAAAATAATCAGATTAGCAGTTTTTCATCAGTTTAGTAGTGTCATTAAAATGAGCAATGAAAATTAAAATATTGTGGCCTTAATTATTTTTGAGGCAGTCACTTGTTTCTTAGTTCACTCTATATATTTTCAGTAGGAACTGCTTAGTGATTTACTACTATCAAAAAATTAGTATTTTCTGGATAAATGTGAACATGTGAATCAGTTTCTTCAATACAATGCTGACAATAGCACAAATAGCTGTGTAGACCACTCACAACGATTGCTTGCTTGTAAACAACATGTGACTGCAAGTTAAATCAATTTGACAACTTCAAAACTGATGTTGAGACGAGAACATGTATTTGAATTAACTTTATGAAATTTAATTTTTTAGTTGAAACAAAGTAATTTTCATGTTGAGTTAACTTACATTTTCAAGACAGCTGCTGAACTTTCATTTTTAAGTTGAAACGCCTCAAAATGTCTTGCAGTTTGTGAAATGTGTTTTTCCTGTTTTCAGATTGATTTTGGTGATACGTGTTGTGAAATAACTGTGTTGGGAAACATATTTACATTTTGAGAGA
Source organism: Rastrelliger brachysoma (assembly GCA_024605115.1). Classification (NCBI taxonomy): domain Eukaryota; kingdom Metazoa; phylum Chordata; class Actinopteri; order Scombriformes; family Scombridae; genus Rastrelliger; species Rastrelliger brachysoma. The sequence continues at coordinate 8,886 of JANJYP010007957.1, read as the reverse complement.
AAGGAGGCTTATGGTTTGATATGTACTTGGAGAAAAACTGGTTGTGATACACAGAATTTATCTGCTGGTCTAAAAAAATGTCAGCTTCAGCCTCAGCTTGATGACTTCACACTAACCTGTAAAAATCATCACTGAAACTGAACTGAATTAAACCATCAGACTTTTTATTATTTACACCTTTGCTTTTCTTATTGTGACATGTCAGTATGTCATTGCAGTTGAACACAGTGTGTAGGTGCCTATATAGCTGATAGCGGAGAGCTGATTAAGCATATTAAGGGAAAATACCTGGATGTGTAAGCCTAAAAAGTAATAACATGTTATAATTGCATTTCTTTGAATCTTTTTTTATTCATTTGTTTCTATAAAAAATTAGTTAAATGTCTTTTTTTCCACAGGTAAGCTACACATGCATCTTCTCTCTGAGGCTTTTTGATGATAGATGTAATAGGGGATATGTTAGGTGTTTACAGCCTCTGAAACAATCTATATTTACATATTATTAGAAAATATGCTTGATTTTGTGGCAGATTAAAAAGCAGGTCTTTAAGAAAACCATTCTGACAATGCATGGATGTAATACAATATAAAACAGCATCTGAATTTCTGACATCTCAAACACATAAGCACAGTTTGTAGATACACTTAAACTGTTTTTTAAATGAAAGCTTCATAGCCTTTCGTCAAGACATAAAACACATCTGATAACTGTGACAACTTGAGGACACTTTTATTTGTATATACAGCTATTGTACACATAAAAACCCACAAGTATTTGCATTCCAGGAACTTATGATACAAATCTCCATGTTTTTGGTTAAGTGAGTTTCACAGAATCGGCCTTCTTCAGGCAAAATAAACAAATACACAAACCTTAAAATGAACATTCCTTTACCTTTAAAGCTCATCAGCTTATACTGTTTAGTTTTTTTTCTCTAAATGTTACAAACAGCATAATTTCTCTGTACATTATTAGTAAGTAATAGAGCAATGTTAATTTGTGAAGCAAATGTGTCATGGCATGTCTACAGTGTTTCTACAGTTATTGTCTGCGATGACTCAATATTCACAAGGAAGAAAAGAAGTGAAAATGGATGAAAGATCTTTTTTTAAAATCTCATATCATATTATTAGCGCAATGCAGATCATACACCCAACAATTTCCAAAACTGAATGGTAAATATAATTGCAGCAAAATTCTCATTAGAAGGTGCAGAGTGGCAAAAATAGCAGGAACAGGTCGTCTTAGAAGATGAGGTGAAGAAAAAATTCAAATTTAAAGGTTCAAGAGTTGGTGGAGGCATGATTTAACAATGATAACAGATAAGCATCTTCTCTATGTTATTCTATAAGTGTTTCCCTATCTCACAACTTATTATGTTTAATACCAAAATAACTGCCAAAAAGAAAAATGACGGGGGAAAATCAAGCAGTTTTTCCCCTGCACATTCATTCATACTGTAAAAAAATCCAGCATTATTGAGTGTTACTTATTAGTACCCATGTTGTCTGGTAGTATCACATCACCTCCTGATGGCTAGTTGTATTGATAGTGGCAATGATGTGATGATCACAATGTATTTACAAAAACAATTAATTTATAAGAAAATGTAGTTACATATTCACACACCCCACAGGTAAACACCGTTTAGAGCAACACTGAATCATTTAGAAACATCTTCAGAAATGAAAAATACCTATTGACACAAATGATATATTTTGATTCATTCATTTATTTTCTGCATCCCGCAACTATTCGAGATGAATTATTACTCTCTATCATCAAGTAGAAGTCAGGAAATAGACCTTGTTTATCGTCAGTGTTCTGTGTGAATTGGCAACTACAGTTTCAGGAAGTATTGTTCTTTGTTGTTTTGGGTTCACATTTTATCACACATCCAGAGGGCTCACAGCCTTGAAGCACTGATGTAAGAAGAGTCACATTAACCTTAACTCTGTACACTGTAGTACAGCATCCTCTAACACCTCTCTGGGATTCCCTCTCCTCCTCCACGCTGTGCCTCCTGTCCCTAGCACCTGTCGTCCTCCTCTGTGTCGCTGAGTGGATCACAGCCTGCAACAGAGGCTGTCTGTGCCAGACGCTTTCGAAAATGTCCATTGGGGACCTGCCAGCCAGTCCGCAAGCACGGGCGGGCTGAGCTGATGGTGTTTGAGCGTCCCAGGCTGCAGGCCACAGCTGCCTCGAAGGTCAACGTCTCCATGGGACCAGAGGGGTCCGGGCTGTGGTCGTCCTCTTGTGACGCCAGGAATGGCTCAGAAGGGTAGCGTCGAGGTGGGGATGGGTGTAGGCCAGCCTCACTCCCCCTCTCGTCCACGACCCCCGTCTGGGTTTCCCAGGTGGGCTTGCCTCGCCTCATGGTCTCTGGGCTGCCCTGCTCATCTTCGTCTTCACCGACAGAGGGGTGTGTGCGACACACAAGGGGAGAATAGGAGATGTGAGGGCGAGAGCGGGTTGGGGTTTGTGATGAAGGTCGTCGACCACTGGGGGTGCTGGATTCTGAGGTTGAGGGCACGGGACTGTCAGAGCTGTTACCCTGAGGACACAAATAAAAGCCAAAATTACTTCAGGTGACTTACTTAAACAAGTAATGCCCAAATCTCCTTCATAGCCCATCCTTCTTTCACATTTCAACTGTTTATTTACTAAAATAAAATTAAAAAGAAGACTGCAGTCACCCAGTTCCAACATACAGTTAAACTATTAAGTAGTAAAACACAATTAATTATAGTATGGGACTTTTGTCTCCACTGTAGCCTGGACTCCTCACACATCACCCTCCAAAATGACTTGTTTCACTATCTGAATTTGATACATTTGGTCTGAAGAGCCACACGATTAACTTTTTTTTAATAAGTCCATTCAGGATAGTCAGTTAGCAAGCTCAGTCAGCAGAAGTCTTTATGTGCACATTCAAACAGCCAGAGCAGGAATGTGCCACCCAACATGAGATTTAAAGAGTCCGTATACTGTGAAATACAAAGAGATTTACTTGGAGGTGAGGCTTAGTCTGCATTATGTGAACTTGTTTGACAAGAACTTGCATGAATCAGACATTTGTTTGTATGTAAAAGTTCCATAGTGCAGGTTTAAGCTAAAAGATTATTTCCATTGTGATCCTCTCAAGATGAAAAGAGCTGAGAGACTGGATGGCAAGTATGGCAAGGCAAGCTTTACACTGCATTGCCTGTTTTCTAATTGCAAAATGCTTAATTATACTTGTGCGACCAAAGATACATAGGTGAACAAAGATAACTCACCAGACAAAATCAAGCAAATTTATTTATTACTTTTCAATTATACAGACTTCACAGTGCTTTTGGTCCAGGCTGACTTACCTGTTTATCTTGGGTATGTTCTCTCTCTACGCTGGAGGAGCGTGACGGCTGCAGGCTTCTTTCCTCTGAGTTACAACGAGACGTGTCTGGAGAGAGGAGGTGACAGCATTCCTTGGACCGGCCACGCTCCTTGTGCTCAGACCGAGAAACTAGAGAGAGAGGGAGAGAGACAGTGAGGAGAGAACAAAATAATAGATTAAGAGAAGAAGGGATGGATAAGTTCACAAATATATACAGGCCCGGCTCCATTTGATCAGTGATGGTGGTATGACTTAACAACCTGATGTGATGAAAACAGGTGGGCAGAACTAACCGGCAGCCTTGTAGCTTTTGTGACGAGGTCGATACACTCGCTCTGGACTTTTCTCCTCCTGCCAAAGACCGTTTGCTCGCTGATCCGCAACAGTGGAGACGGAACGCTTCATGGAACCACTTGCAACCTCTGTCTGCTTGTATGCAAAAACACAGGCAAACACACAAGGACAGTGTACATACATAAAGAAAGAGTTAAAAATGCTCTAATTACACGGGGATTATTTAATCCAGAAACAGGCTTTGAACAAATTTTCTGCATGCGTTACTCAGTTTAGTTTAGGTCTTTCTTCTATTCTGGAGATGAAAGAGATGGAGGTAAGGAGGTGAGGCATCAGCATTCACGGATCAAACCCCGTTCTAACATTTCATTGAGCCTCAGTCAGACTCCCAAAGTAGCAAAAGATTGATTTGAACTTCTTGTGCACGTAAGGAACAAGGCACTTTGGCATAAGAGCCCATGCAGCCACTGAAGTCCTCGAGATCCAGCACAGAGGCCGTGTCATGGAAGATGTGTGTACCTGCGACTCTACAGCCAGACGGGGCATGGAAGAGGCCCGCACACACAGGCCCCTCCCTAGCGGAAGCTCCAGTGGGGTTTCAATCCCCCTACTGCACTCGCCCACCTAGGTGAGTACAAAGACAAAGAGGAGGGCAAGAAGACACAGCACGAATCAGGCTCGTCCCCGCCAGGACTGCCTCTTAGCACGAAGGGCCAGCTCAGGTAAGAGGAGGGCAAAAAAGCCATTTTTATATCACTGAGGGTCTATCTGTCATAGCCATCACCATCGCCATCCAATCAGAAGCCATTCCAGCCAAAATATGGACAGATTAACAACTAGCAAACATGACTTCAAGGAGTAGAAACAGAGTGAAGTTGTGTAATTGTGGAGTGGAAAAGAAGACAATTAACAGAACATTTTACAGGGAAAGATGGGGGTCCATGTTTCAGCTCGGAGGGACATACAGTCATGCATGTTCAAGTCTTATAGCTACACAAACAGAGCCAGACAACATCTGTCTAGGGGCCGAACACATTCCTATGCAAGAACAAACATTATTAAGCAAATATTTCAGAGTCATTTTACATCATTCCTCTAGCAAGCGGTGTTGACCACTAAAATCAGACAGTAAAAGACAAAGCAAAACATCAACAGTTTGACAGTCTGCCTGTGCTATTCTGACCTCCACGGGACTAAAAGACAGGAGCACAGAGAGCCAGCGATGCTGCACCCTGCAAGGCACTGAGAGAGCCGCAGCAATTCAATCATATTTATAACGTTTTTGTGCGGTTAGACTTTCATGAATAAATGTTGTGCTTTGCAAATTGAGTGTCTTAAGACAGTGATTCCCAACCTAGGAGGCAAGGCAAGATAAATCTGAAGGGTCTTAAAAATTCATAACAAGATAATAACATATAATTGTCGCATAAATTGATGTTTTCTGCTTATGACTTTACTCCAATCTTTGAGTTTCACCTCTAAAATTATTTTAAAATAATAAGATGGGAAAATTACTTTAAATAAAAAACTGAGGACCTGAGAGGTTGTAAGAAGAAAATACTTTGTTATAAAGGGTCATAAGTCAAGAAGGTTGGGAACCACTGCTCTAAGACACAGTTGTGGTGTTAATAATTGTTTATTCATAATCGTCCCCTTTCTTACCTGCTGCTGACTAGTTTCAACATCTGAACTTATAGGCTGCAAAAACAGTTCCTGGGGTGAGATGGGGCTCAAAGCCACAAAGCCTCCTCTTGTCCTAAATTGGGAGAGAGAAAAGAGTAAACAAACACATAAAAAGAGACACACATACAGATATAATCTGACACAGCTGCACACATGAATGGACTCACAGTGCTGAGCCAGCGCTGTGGGCCATCATCGGCAGTGGCTGGGTGTTAGAGAGGATATCCTCTGGGAGGGTCGAGGCATCCAGACGCTTGAACATCAAGCTACTCTTCTGAAATGAGAGAAACAGACCGCCACAAGGCAAACACAAGTCAGAGAGCTTCTTTTCAAAGTCGTTCTTCAGGCCCGTTAAAGGTGAAAAAATATCTGTCCCGGCATGTTGAGCTGACCTGAGCTTCTAGCTGTTGTCGGAGCTTCTTGGCTTTGTTCTGTTTGAAGTAGTCCATTATCATCATTGAAGCATATATCTTACCCACCGTCATGTCCGTATCTGTGAGGGCAAACACACTACATTAACTGTTCCTGCATATTTCTCTGGATTTATATCAACTGTTGCCTCTGTAGTTTAGAGCCAGACCTTTGTTGATAGGTACCAGTAGGTCCAATGTCTTCTGGGGCAGATAAGGCCAAATTATACTGATCTCCTTTTGTAGTTCAGCATCTAAAGCGATACGGTCCTCCCCGCCTGGGAAAAACATTCACATTCAACCACCACAGTATGTAGAATATGTTATATCAATGCCATTAAAGCTGAAACAAACAATGTGCAACTATTTGATAGTCAAATAAGTCATTTTTTTCTAACATTTAGTAGTTTGGCATCATGCTTTGCTGTATTTATTTGTATTTTTATGCAAGTAAACTGAATATATTTTGAAATTTAGACTGTTGTGAGACAAAACAAAAATAATCTTGGGCTTTAAAAAATCATAATAGATATCTGCTATTATTTTCTGACAACCTTTAATCACTTCATCTGTAACACTTCACTTTATACTTCATTAGGTACACGTGTGTGATCTAATTTATTTACCAACCACTATAATGCCCATTTTTAGCAGCTATAGGTGCATGATAGCACAATAGATAATGATAATAACAAGGTAATGAATGAGTATAGAAAGCACAGTTCCAACAATATAAATATAAATATGTCTTCATCATGAAAATCATCATTAGTTGCAACTCTAGGTGTCATATCACATATATAACATGTTTGCAACATGCTTGTCAGTGACCCTGACCTCTTGCTATTTTGATGTCCAGCGCAGTGCGGATGAGTGACATCAGAGTTGAGGTGAAGTGGACAGACATGTCCTCGTCCACAGGCATGTTCATCAGCACCAACCTCTGAGAGCCAACGATGACGGATGGTCAGAAGGAGATGATTTTTTATTTGAAAGTTTTTATTGCGTTAAACACAAGTGATCAGTGATGTGATGAAAGTGTTTACTGTACCTTATAGGCGATCTTAGCAGGGCATTTTTTGCCCAGGCCCAGTGGTGGTGACATGTGCGTTAACATCTCATACATGGCAGTGTAGTGGATACGACCACTTCAGAAGCAATCAAGGGTGATGAGTGAGGAGAGGCACAGACAGAGAAAAGATGATGAGGCCAATAAAAGTGTCAGAAAAACTTTACAATACAGATACAAATACAATAAAATAAGCTGCGAGTGTCCTTTCAGAGATTTTGTACTTGCATTCAAATATTTAGTGATTTTCACAACGTTTTCTTTTTCTCTCAAAAGCTGACTCGAGTGGTGCTCTATTGGACTTGAAGGCAAATATCTTGTGCTGAGCATGTCAGCTTATTGCCCTGAAACTTTAAAACATTAACATTTCAAACACATTGCTGCCCCCTCCTGGATAAATACTGAAAATAGCTGTTGAAACAAGGGGGGAAAAATGTTTGAATTTCAGCAGCAAGAAAAAGATGAAGTCTCACCATGCCAAACGATCGTACTCTCCCCAGATTCGGACAAACTCATCCAGGTGATGGGGACCCAGAATTGAGGAGTCTCGTGTTAGGTACTCAAAGTTATCCATAATCACAGCCACAAACAGATTCAGCATCTAAAAGTGACATTATAGAAGAACTAATGAAGAAAGCAGTGCACACAAGACCACAGAAAATTTGACAAAGACATGAACTGACCAGGAACGAGCTGAAAAAGATGAATGAGACAAAGTAGCAGTAAGCAAAGTCGGTCCCACAGCCTCCCTCGTGGTCTGGAGACATGGTGAGGGGAGCGATTGAAGGGTCAGGTTCACACTCCTGACCCGACAGACAGGAGAGCATAATCTCCTGCCAGGACTCGCCCGTCGCACTCCTGGTGGTTTAAATATAGAAAAACACTTACTTGATATCAAATGAAGATAAACTTTGCAGAAAAATAGCCTGATGATCAACCACTGTAATTTAAAAACAGTTTCGGTTTTATTTGGAAGATATTTTTGGCAAGCCCACCTGAAGAGCAGCATCAGTGCACTGAAAAAGGTCTTAAAATTGTTGTGCTGATTGATATGACTCTCATCATTCAGCTTGATGTTTCCAAAGACCTGTATGAAACAGCTTCAGTAAGATGATCATTTTTCTGAAATTAATGAAGTGTGCTTAAGGTGATTATTAGTAAAAAACTTACCTGCATTCCGATGATAGCGTATATGAAGAAAAGCATAGCAATGAGAAGACAGACATATGGAAGAGCCTGTTGGAGAAGAGGCAGCAAAGACAGAAATTATTATTGAGCATTTGTCTTCTAAAAAAATATTATACTAACACTTTTATGAGAGGATTAAAATTACAAGAAAAGAAATCCTTGGTTATTTTTTTGATTTTTTTCTGTTTTTTAAATACTCTATATAAATACTGCTTGTAATGTAATGTCATAATGTTTTATGATGATGACCCTGATGAAAGCCATAATCTGAAACGCATTGGCCTGTTAATAATACATTGCTGTAGTTTTGACTTTTTTCCTTCTCTATGCACCTGGGAAGTAGGTGAAGTTATGCTAGATCGAACCTCCACTCTGTTTCTACAGAGTCTTGAATAAAGGAAAAGAAAACCTTAGCAAATAGTTTTTTTCATTTTTTTTTTTTGCTGTTTTAACAATACAAGAGATGTAACTGTAGCAAGCAAATCACTTCTACTATCCTTGTTCATATCTCAAGACGCTGCAAAATATAACCAGCTACAAAAAGAAGCCTGAGTAGCCATTAGCTTGAATGGATGTCATTGGGAGGGAGTTATTGCTATGGAGACAATACACCATCTCATCTAGTCACATTTGTGTAAACTGGCAGATTTTGCCCACCTGCTTATAGAAAGTCATTACTTGTTATGGATCTTCAGCCTGAACTAAAATGTCTGACCTTGAAAGACTGTACAAAAGTCCACAGCAGGATCCGAATGGTGTAACCCTGCCTCAGCAGCTTGATCAACCTGGCTGTTCGGAAAAGTTTCAGGAAACTCATGTTGATGTTGGTGTTCACCGACTGCTTGGAGAGAGGGTGACAAGAGAG
>JANJYP010007956.1:0-12574 GCA_024605115.1 Rastrelliger brachysoma | reverse complement strand
CATACACACGGCCCTCCAGGATCGGAATTGGGCACCCCTGCCCTAAAGCAAGGGTGTAAAACTGATTCCAGAAAGGGCCGTGTCGCTGCAGGTTTTCATACTAACCAAGCAGGAACACACCAGGTTCCACTCATTTAATCAGGTCAACTCTCTCTTAAGGCAGTTCAGTTTTTCTAGACAGGTGCACATGTGTGCTCTTGATTGATTGGAACAAAAACCTGCAGCCACACGGCCCTTTTGGAATCAGTTTGACACCCCTGCCCTAACGCAATGGTCTCCAACCCTGCTCCTGAAGAGCTACTGTTCTACATGTTTTAGGTATCTTCCCACTCTAACATCTGATTCTAATAATTTACTCGTTACCAAGCCCATTGAAAAGCTTCAGCTGCTTGATTACGAGTTAATTATTAGAATCAGGTGTATTAGAGTGAGGCGATACCTAAAACATGCAGGGCAGCAGCTCTCCGGGAACAGGGTTGGAGACCTCTGACCTGAAACATGAGCAGCAGACAATTTGGAACTGACCATGGTTTTAACCATGTTTGTGTGTGTGTGCATGTTGGGAAGGGGGAAAAACCATTTGCCTATTTCACAATATTAAAGCCGCATGGCAGAAACCTGACACCTTCTGTGCAACCATCCCCGGATTACAAAGTGATTATAAATCACTTAAACTTTTTCTCTATATTCAAATTGTTTTATCAAAGTATTTCTACATTGTAATTGGTCAACAGATACAGTATACATGTCACTTAATCCAGCTGAGCTTGTATGATTTGAACTCTTTGTCTCCATTTTATTTGCCTATAGTTTTTAAGATAACCCAATAACATAGATTAATGTAATTCTAGTTGGGGTTTACAGAATTTAAAAAAAAACAACTAACATTTCTTCCCAGAAACAATATCCCAGTGAGGTCTGTGAATTAATGTCATTTTTCAATGCTGTAAGCAACTGAAATGATCTACCAACCTAGACTAATTAAATCAAAACTAACTCCACAGCAACATACTGCTAGAAGTCTGTATAAGAAAATAGTTTTTTTTTCAGATCTAGGTGAAGTAACCCTTTAAAAAGAGGTGTCAGACCCAGCAGTGGTTTTCCTTTGGTGTAAAATATCGCTCATTGACCGTACTGTTCCCTCACCCATTGTGAAGCCTCAGGACAGGATATCAGCATGACCTAGTAACCTCTGAGACAAGTGAGCGTGGTGCAAATCTTTAACTCACCCCATGGGAGAGGAGAGAGAGCAAGTGCACAGAGTAAAGCCCTCTGAGGTGAAAGCTCTGGCTGATATGGGAATTTGCAGGAGGTGGCTGACATCTTCGGTATATCTTAACTCCACACTGGGGAGTAGTGACCCTTAATTGATTAACTCCAAACTCCTGCTGAGGTGAAAACACATTCACAAAAAAACATGAAGACATGGTTGCTTTCTGACTTTAATCCAGCCAAAACAATCCTTTGCTGCATGTCTCTCCCCTCTCTCCCATGATTTCCTGTCTGACTACCGTATAATAAAGGCGACAACCAAAACTACCTTTCTATTAATTAAAATCTTAACTGGCATACATATATCTTCACCAACTGCTGTTTTTTTTCACAAATTGTTGTACATTTATTGGTTTCTTCACTATTGAGATGGTGTGGAAAGATAATACAATGCTCAAATAAGATTTCTCTTCAAGGACAAGAAATGCACAAACAAAACAACATAAAACAGTCTTCTTTCTACTAAAGCAGTGAAAACATGATAGTCACTTTCCTCAGTATTTCTCTTTTCATTTAGACATGAAAGTGACATTGTGTTGATTTTGTTCGCTTCTTCCACTTTGCTGGCGTTCGTCTTAACCAGTCCGCTGTTAACATCGCTCTTTCATCACGTTCCATTTCACTAGCAACCGACCCAGGGGTCCTCTCTGTTTGTCCTAGAAATGAAGGCAATCTTCCTCGCCATTTCAGTGTGGTAGATTCGTTTGCAGGCCTCAAAGTTCTTCCGCTGTCGCTCTCGGCAGGGCTTCTCAAAGTAGCGCTTACGCTTCACTGTCTCAATAATCCCATCTTGGGACAAGAGCCTGGAATATTTAGGGAAAATGTGTGAATAGCTAGGACTTGAGTTGTGGTCAAGACTGTCAATTCAACACATAAATAACACCAAATAAATGAAGCAGTGTTCATTCTTGATCTCTGTATTCTGAAAACTAATAGTATAAATCCTTTTAAGTTTATAAATGTCCCAAACCTGCTGCAATCACCAGATATTAAATAGAGCTGTATCCAGTTATACATTTACTCATTATGCATATCTAAATTTACAACAGAAACATACCACCTGGGTGTGTTTTAAAGTTTAATGCAGTGAACTGGAAGTTGAAGTGGCAAATGTAACATTTGTAACAAGCACTTCAAATTATTTGACAGGAGAGATCCAAACAAAGATTTATATTATAAATGTATAAATAGGCTTTTGACCCAAGATTGTGATTTTAGGTTCTATATAAATAAAAACGATCAAATCACAAGTTTTGCAATATACGTACTAAACAACACGTTGTAATCACAGTCTAGAAAGCACTCAAGAGTGTTTACCACAACATATTATAAGACTTTAAAAATGTATATTTTAATTAGAAATTCTGAAACGGTACCAGCATAAAAATGCTAATTGTGACAAACTATGAGCAATTTCTTAAACTCAAATATGAAATAAAACATGAATTAATGCAATATGATGAACTAATGACTGACGTTACTGTAATATTTCTGTGCAGTCTTCAATTATGATCCATTCATCATGTAGTTTTTCTATTTGATCCATGTTGTCATGAATATTCTCCTTCACATACTAACAATTTGTGTTTAGCTAAAGATGCATTTTAATTACACATAACAGTCTTCTTTGAACAGAATTCCTGTAAAAATCTAACTAAATACACAAATCCACTAAAGTAAACACCACTGCGCAGGCGCCCCTGTATGACATTGAGCGGAAGGCTAACTCAGCTAGTGTTGCTAATGTTAGCTTCCATAACGACACATCTCATTTACCTACTTTAATAAGAATAAAAATAAATGTCTCACCTATTTAAAGTTGAGTATGCGGCATCTACGTTGCCGTCTTGAACCATCACTGTCCGTGCTACGAAACGTAGGTGTCTCGCCATGATGAAACCGGTGCGAGCAGCAACACTGACCGTCCGGAAACACCCGAGTGTAAAAGGTTCCGCTTAAAGAAACCCTGCATAACTCAACGCTAGGTGACGCTTCACTCAAAGGTTCCCACAAATAAAAAGTGCTGTTATGGGATAGACTTAATATTGTTTATATTTTTATTTAGAGATGTGTGGTTTTAAAAAAAAAAATTAAATTGCAATGCAGAACAAAATAAATAGCTTACTTTGTAAATCTTACCTTACAGCATCATAAAATGAATATAATGAAACAAAACATCAAATGAATTACAATGCTTAATTAAAATCATTTAGCACTCTAACATCCCCATTTCTACTGTAGCCTATGAACACCCCATAATCTTAAAGTCCCCATCCACTCAAATTTAGCTTTTCTTGTTCCTATGTAGGATGTTGTGGAGAATGATGTATGTGTATACTTGTTTTCACATTCACCTTTTGAAAGCGGAAAGCTTTTTTTGCACTCACTGAAAAGCTGATTTTATAAGGTGTGCCTATAATCAATCCTGGTCCAGTAGTCATTTACAGGTGTCATGTGGAAAACTGACCCCTCCAGTGCACAAACACTGAGAACCGATTTTACAGTGAAGCATGGAATATTTTGTGTCCAGCAGTAACACCTCTGCAATAAAGTATTTATATATATTTTAAACTTTTTAATGAATGAGATTTTAAGGATTTTAAAGTGAAAACATAATAAGAAACACATTATTGATCCAAGCATTTTGATATGTCAGAGTACATGTCTGGATACATGTTTCTGTGCTAGAAAAAAAGTAATACATCACCTGAGGAAGACACGTTTTGAGGTTCATATGAAGTATCTATACCAAATGATTCCACTAGTATAGAGCAAAGACCGCGAAAGGCAGAACAGAGAGACAACTAAATATTCAGGACCTTTTTGTGACAGGAACCAAACAGCACTTATCATAGTAACTATCTGGAGGGAGATAGCTTTCAGTCAAATCACAGCTTCATGAAACAGCTGTCATAGCAACGGGGGCAGGAGTGTCCAGTTATCCTTTCATCGGAGCCATTCTCTTCTTCTCATTGCTGGGCTGCGGTTGTCCTCGCCCTCTCTCCATCTGAGGTCAGCCAGCGGTGAATGCTGGTCTGGATGGTATATCTAACCTGAATTAAAAAGTGCCTTTTAATGTCCTTTCTCTCTGTATAAAACACCCAGTGAGGTTAATTCCCATGTTGCTGTAACTCTACACTGTACTGTATCTGTACAGGGCCACAGAGAGGAAGGCTGAGACAAACTGCGCAGATAACATCATGACTCCTTTTGTTGGGTGAATGCACTGCATCATGTTTCCAGAGACGTCCCTCCTGATCCAGACCTGATGAGGTATTCTTGGCAATGTNAAGAAAGAAAGAAAGAAAGAAAGAAAGAAAGAAAGAAAGAAAGAAAGAAAGAAAGAAAGAAAGAAAGACTATATCCTGAAGAAGTGGAAAGTTAGTTGCACTAGTTTTATTCTATTTGGGGATCAAAATTTCACCCTATTTCACTTTTACTGGTATAGTTTTAATTGTCAATTACGACTTTTTCGTTCCTATGTTTGTATTTTGTTTCTTATTCCAGTTTGACCATTTACTTGTTAGTGATAGTGTCATTAAGTCTTAAAATATGTAATGGACGTTTTTATACAATTACAACACATGTAAAGCCACCTACTGGTCCTTACTGGTGTTAAGGTCAGTTATGCAATCCTGAATTTGCATTTATGTTATTATTGAATCCATCTGTTACAACAACTGTTACTAGTGATTAATCAAGAACATTAATTACAGATTGTTATAATTATCATTATAACATGAATTCTCAGTTAGACACACAACAGAGTGCAAGTTAAGTGACTCAGGAGACTTTTAGTGAGGAGGTAAGACATATTGTACCTCTGTTTGTTTACAGAGACAGAGATAGAGACAGAGATAGCAGCAGGAGTCAGTGTGTGACAAGTCAAGGTCATATGCTGTTTGATTATAATGAATAAACTGTGCGTGTCTCCTCTGTCTTGTTTTCTTGATTGTTTTGTTTAATTGAGGAGTCAGAAATGGTGATTTGCTGGATGGTTGCCTCCAGCTGGGTTTCTTATCTTCAGCTCTTTCATTAGCAGCTTTCCAACCCCCCACAATGGACCTGCAAATGTTAACCTGTTATCTGATTTCACATTCCAGATGTTTGAAGTGAACAGATGACTTCAGGTTAAAACAAACAAACAAACAAACAAACAGAAAAACATTTAATATACAGTTTCACAATTTTTCAAGTCTATCTTAAAACAAAGCTTTTAATAAGTCAAGTTTGCATCGTCATTTTGTGTAAAAGATTAATTTAAAAAGCTTTTATGAGGCTTCAACTGTCTTAACTTATGACTTAGTTAGTCATATCAAGTGGAGATCTGCCACATTTACAATTGTTTCAGCATCGAATTCCCTGTCTGTGTTTCCCTGTTGCGGTGGAAACACAGTAACAAAAAGAGGAACTTTGGCAGTAAAAAGACTGTAATGTCAAAGGATATGAACTTGATTTGACTCGGACAGCTGAATACAATGGCTTGAGGGTCAAAACATGTCAACGTTTCAGAAAACACAAGGACATTTCAGATTACGGTAGAGTTGGACAACCGTTCGGACAAAACTGGAGTGTCTGCTTTGAGTGACAGATGACTCCTCTGGCTGGCTAGCATTCAGCATTAATACCACGAATCTATAGCTCAAGAAAAAAACAGTCATTCAATCTTTAAATTCCACTCGCATGCAGAGGTGAAAATAATATTTAAACACCACTAATTTAAACTTCAAAGGAAAGACCACTACCTGAAAATGTTAACAAAAAGTTAAATATAGTTACTAATAGGGTAACCAGATGCACAAATAAGTCTATTTTTCAGTATGAGGTTACTGATCTTTTGGTTTGATTCCACAAAGGAGGATGAATGATGATTTTATGATGTTGATGGTCCCATGTGGCTCCTGTCCCTCTATTACTACAGCAGCTATGAAAATACTGTATTTCACTGTCAAATCTTACAGTAGCCCTCTTTTAATGTTTCCTGTTGGTTTTGGCTCCATAAAGCATCAACATTTACAATATAGATATTTAGAGAGAACAGTACCATACTGTAAGAATTTGGCTGTATTTTCACAGCAATTTATTATTTTAAATATATTTGATTTGACTCCGATACAGATCCTTAGACTCAGGGCGTTGCATTGACTTAAAATCAGGATATGCTGGCCTTTGCTGCTTTGAATCAGTACCATTCATTTTATCTATTTCCACTATGGAAAACAGGAGTTACTGGTTCTCAATGAAATAATGCTGAACACACAGGACAAATTAATATTCACACTATGGAGGATTCAGTGTGACACCTGTTGCTATCAGCATATGGATGAGAGCAGGTGTTCTGGCTCTGAAACTGACTGTGCCTACAGGTGATGAGCAGATATTTTGTAGGTCATATAAATCACAGATGTAATGTGATGACAAAATGTAATGTGATCTAACAAAAGCAAATAATAATAATGCTCAACACAAACACACTAATAGTATGCACTGGCAATGCTATAAGTAATGGATGTTATATTAGTTAAACAAATTACATGTCAAAGATCAGATGAGGTCGATGGTGTGGTGCCTGTCACAATTATAGGCTACATTTACCTTTGTTGAGTGCCAGTAAATACTTCTACTTGAGTATTGATAATACACCCATAATTGCTGTCCTTTGTGAAGCAATAGGAGAAGTTATTGAAGCTTAAAATCAGTTTTATTTTAACACCAGTAGAAAATGCAAAAGTTACAGAGCTCTGGGTCAGACTATCCTTGACAATCAACAAGTGTCCAGCAGAAGTTAACCTTTTACGCTCAATACAAAGTTTCCAGTTCTTGCTGTCATTCCTTCTATCCCTGTAACACATTATGTTCAGTACATCTGTATCTCTTTGTTTTAGCACTGTCAGCACGGAAGTTACATTCTAAAATATCAAGATATAAGCGTAAAACAATCAATGGCTAAATGTAATAAAATTAGGATAGTTAACTCATCATCTTTCAACATTAATCACAAGAATCCACAGAGGACAGCAGAGACACAGCAAGTCCTCAACAGCACCATAGCTGAGGGGTCATATAAACTACAGACCTTTTTTTGATACATTTCTGCAGTGAAAAAGCACAGTGGATTTTTGTCCTCCATCACTTACATTATAAATGCATAATGCTCAGTATAAAAAGAGAAATGATTTCAGTGTTCATTTGGATTTCCGACTGTTAAATGTGAACAAGTCCTTTAATTTTCAACTTTATATACTCTCTTATGAACTTTCTGGACTTCTTGACAGGTATGACTAACACGGCATCATCCAAAAAGACACAATTAGCGCTCTTCCTTAATATCCGAGGCGGCTGCTGATCAACATCAAAGGACTTACTGGAAGTGCATTTTTCCATCTCGTATCCAAATCTTTCACCGTGATGATAGAGATGGAGGGTATATAACAGGGTCTAGGGGGGGAAAGTCCCTCCCTGACAGCGGGTTGTGCATTGGCTGGACCAGCATCAGATCCAGAGGAGCTGTGAGCCAATGAGAGGGAGGCGCAGATGCAGGCAGAGCGGAGACAGACTCCGCAGACCGGTCCCGGTTTACAGTGGAGGACAGACACGGAGAGGCAGTCTGCAGCTGTAGGGTCAGAGGTTTATAATCTTCTGCAGGAATAGAGAAAATCATCAAGTGTTTGCATAAAAATGGAGAAGAAAATCACAGACTTTTCAGGAAAATGGAAGATGAAGTCTTCGGAAAATTTCGAGGAACTTTTGAAAGCACTTGGTGAGTAAACATTTAAGACAAATATTATTGTATTTGCATGGTGAAAATGCCAAATAAGGCAAAACTAAACAAAATATAATTGCGTTCAGTCTTTTCCTTGTATGAATAAAGGATGCTTTACATGCAAAACTCTTCTAACTTGCATGCAAGTTTGCAGTAAAGCAGCATACTGTTATCTGGTTTATCATCAACCCTTCAGGTCTATTGTTGCAATGCAAAATAGGGGGAAAAAGGAAATGAATGCATCCTCTGCACAAAGACCTGCCAATCATTTTGTCAGCTGCCTTATCAGATGGAAATCCAACTGGCTTAGATGTTAAATAGGGTGCTACAGTGGTCTGAAGTGGCTCTCCTGTGCCTTTCACTGCTAACTCATGTCACTGTTATTACTAAACTACATGAGGCTCAATCCTTTTTTGGGGGGAGAGCAGGGGAGAGAAAGAGAGGGGTCAGGTGAGGGCCAACCAGTGGCATCCATTAAAAATCTGAAGACAAATAGCCTGTGGAGGAATGGTAGATTAGACTCATCTGAAGCAGGGTCCTCCTCATGCGGTTGTAATTAGAGTCAGTGTAAACGGAACTAAGCCTTGACATGGGCCCCTGTAGCCAGCCAGCTCTGAGACTGACTTTCCTTCACCGCCCTGGGCCTCCATGACCCAATCTAGAGCTGTGTGTGTGTGTGAGTGTGTGTATGTGTGCCTAAATGTGTGTATGTCTGTGTATTACCTCCTTTAGTAACGCTACATGAGCAAATATGGTCCGAGTTGAATGAGATTTGTGGGTTACCTCTGATCTCTCTGCAGTGAGTCCAGCTCAAATGAATAATGGCAAAAACTAAATGCTCACTGGGTATTTTACATGTGTTTCACATCTCTACTCACCCAGCACACAGATGTTAATACAAGACATTTGCTCCATGTTTTAACCTGCACCTCCATGTTTCTCTTTCTGCATAAATCCATGTTCTGCAACTTTGTCATGTCACATACTTTTAAAGGATTTTTGATCAATATCATTTCACTTCAATGCAAAGAAAGCAGCAGTTTAAGTTTCTATCAAACATAAAACAAGCTGCCATTGTTCCATGTCAACCTTTTACAAAGCTGTTGCCTTTACCAAGGTCATTTCTTAACAGCTTCAAACAATATGAACGTTTCTTTGGAGCTGTGACAAGATGACACTTTTAATATGGAGCTAATAAAAAACATACCAGTTACAGTTTAGTTTTTACAGACAAAGAGCTGTTTGAATGGTGACTGAATCATTTTGGGCTGGACTAACACTTTAACAATGTTACAGTAATTAGCGGTTTAACCATCATACCAGTGGTTTAGCATGTTGTAAAAATCCCATTTACTTTACTGGCAACCATTTTCTGTAGCATACCACACAGTTTAAGATTGATATCCTCAGTTTCAGCTCACTCAGCGCAGGATTAAGGTGCAAAGACAAGTCATTAATCATGGAAAACATTTCTTTTTTTAAATCATGTTTTCATTGTGTCGCAATACAACAAGTGGACAGTTTTGACAACTCCTTGGTGTTACATATAATTAAATTCAAGTTATTTAATGGTTGCCAAAAATGTGCTGTAATCACAAGTTCCATTGTTGAGAATAAAAAGATAATGACAACAATAAACCAGCATGGACAATGTGAAAAGCATGTGGTTGATGTGGTTGTGCAAGAACAGTTGCTCAAATATTCATCCAACATTGTCCATGTAGATTTATTTAAACACCACTTTTCTGAATGTTCCCCGCTTATAACTGCATTAGCACTAGAGCTGCGATGATGAGTTGAAAAATAAATCAACAGGAAATCAAAACAAAACTATTTGGATAATGGATTAATGGATTAATTAGTCATTTTTTAATGGACAAATGCCCAAATCCTTTATTCTTGCTTCAAAAATGTGACTGTTATTCACTCTCTTTATTAAATTATGACAACAAACACTTTGGGTTGTGGACTATTGGACAAAAGAAGACACATACAGATGTTACATTGGGATTTGAAAAACAGACATCTATATCTACATTTTTCACCATTTAATTGCATTTTATAGACCAAATAAGTAATCAGTTAATCAAGAAAATACTTGTCACATGCATTGACAACGACAGCAGTGTTACAAAAAAAATGCATGTGAAAATTCACTTCGATGGATTAACTATCATAACATACAACATAAGATCTCTGCACTTTAATGTTGATACTGTGGAAGAAAGTGGGACATTTTTTTAAATAATGCAAAGCCTCCCCCAGCTGCTAATTTCATATAACTTGTGTTTTTCTTTGGTCCCCCGGGGCTCAGGTGTGAATGTGTTCCTGAGGAAAATTGCAGTGACAGCGGCCTCTAGCCCAGCAGTGGAAATCACCCAGCAGGAAGAGAGTCTGTCCATTAAGACGTCCACCAGTGTTCGCACCACCAACGTTTCCTTCACTGTTGGTCAGTCCTTCAGTGAGACCACAGTGGATGGACGTCCCTGCACGGTATGAATCACTGTAACATTCCTATATAATGTCAATGCATGCATACCAGCGGATTGCCTGGCCAAGCACAGCAGCTCAGACACAGTTTTTCTGCACCGAAAAACAACATGTGGAAATCATTTTAGTGCAACTTGAGTCTTGATGATAATAGAGGGATCTGTTCTTCGTTTTTTCATTTTATTTTTATACTAAGTGAGCGGTGAAGGACATTGCTTCTGACAGGCCATTAAAGTGTTGTCACACGCAGTGATTGACCAAGATTTACTAACCTTCACAATGTCCAAAGCGCTCCAATGATGTCAATTATTCACATTCCTCTTATATGATTCCCTGCAGAGTTTTCCTAAGTGGGAATCAGACAGCAAGATCAGCTGTGAACAGACTTTACAGAAAGGCGAGGGACCCAAGACATCGTGGACCCGAGAACTGACCAATGATGGGGAGCTGATACTGGTAATGAAACCTTTCTGGAAAGTGAATTTATATAGAGGTCTGTTTAGTCTGTTAAAAAGAAAGTTTAAATCCCTTTTCCTTTCCTTTCAGACAATGACTGCCGGGGATGTTGTTTGCACCAGAGTTTATGAAAGAGAATGAGGGAATTTCAACACTGTCATACAATACTCTGGTTTTATGCCTCACGCATAGTTTACATTCACTCTTCTTGTTTCCCTCTTTGTCTTTGAATCCCATAGCCAGTCTGATTTTTTGGGTCAGATCTTGTTCAAACAGTGAAAGGCTTCAGTCACCAGTTTACTCTTTCTATATAATATAGAAATATTATACATTCCTCTTTTAAAAAAAGGTTTATTGCAGTGTCTAAATCCTTTCTCATGTTGTTAATAAACTGTTTTATATGACTTAACTCTGTGATGCTTTGTTTTGTTTTTTTTGAGAAATCATATTCATGTTGCAGGATTTTTTTTATGTTGTCTCCTCCTATTCCCCTGTCTTCCTTTCATATCACTTCATTACACTACATCAATGTCAGCTATTTGTACTCCCCTGATAATACTACACCCTCTCTCCTCCATCTCCATCTTTCTTGTCCATTTTGTCCTCTGTGTGCTCTCTAATCATCATAGCTGACAACAATATGTGCTCGATTAGTCTGAAAACTCCCAAAGACAATTCATATTTTGTGTTGACGCCACTTTGAAAGACGCTTCTGGCAAAGACGAGAAGAAAACAGGGAGTGGAGAGGAAATGAGTAAGGGAGAAAGAAGGAGAATATTTCATACCACCAGGAGAAAGTCTACTTCTTTTCCTCCCTGTTCCCAGCTGTACCTACTTACTTACTGAGTGAGCTCAGTGTAAAAAGTCCCTCTCCCATTCTTTCTGGCTTTGCACCCAGGTATAAAGTGCAAAGAGTGCTTTCTTTTCAACATGATGGATGCAAATAAAATACAGAAAAAGCAGTCTTTGAAACGTGAGAAGTCATAACTGTGAACTAAAAGTGATAGATTTAACAGTCTTCAGAATCCTTTACAGGCCTAAATCTCAACACTGTGCTTCACTCTGGTGTGGACTTCACCTTGCTGTGAAAAATGGACTTCAGGGGTCTCTCAGGCACTTCCTGAGGAGAGTGCTACAACGGTTCACAGGCAGTGATGGTTTTCCCAGGTTTTCAAACAGTGCATAGACAAGCGACTCTGTGAAGTGCTTTCCAGTGTATACACACGACACAGCGCTGAGCAAGCAGCAGAAGGACTGGGCCTCATCCAGGATGAATGTTCTCAATAACCCCGTCGGTCAAATGTCTGCAGAGTTTTTATGTGTCATGAGTGTGAGAGAAAAAAAGGAGGGTGAAAACATTATGTGTGACCAAGTATGCACGGCTTACACAACTTCCTCTCATATGCTCTTTTTTGTCTCACAGGCAGAAAGTATGTTTTCAATGGCCTCAGTGAAGCCCATATTATTGTGTAAGCGCTTGTCGAAACCGCAGCACTTTAACTGCACTCTGGGGTTGGATGGAAAGTTCTCTGCTATTTGCTCAATAAGAAAATTGGCACGCACACACACACACACACACACACACACACACAC
>JANJYP010007932.1:0-13397 GCA_024605115.1 Rastrelliger brachysoma | reverse complement strand
TATATATATATATATATATATATATATATGAAATCTATGATTTGCTTAATTTCAGTAACTGCTGTTGTGAACCTCCCACCACCAGTCAGGTTGAATTATTGTGATGTTGTGTCCTTTACCAGCTTGGTTGCTCACAGCAGGATGTAAATACCTGTGTGTATCGCTAGTTGTTGCTGATTTTGTCTGTTGCAGCTTTTGTTGTGCAAATGGATGCTCTCATGAATCGTGTGAATCATGTGAATCGTGTGAATCATGTGAATCACATGAATCGTGTGAATTGCATGAATCGCATGAATCGCATGAATGCACCCCAGGCAAATATAACGTAGGACTGTTTAGGATAGAAAAATGTGCTAAATTATGTTGTTTCAAGTAAACTCTAGAGTCTAGACATTAACCCTTCAGGACACTTAGATTGCAGTGGACGAGCAGTATAGAAGAATATTACAAAGCTTTTCTGTACTTTTATGGGCCTTTTTATCTCAAGCAACAGCAACTCTTGTTATGTGGATAAAAACTACTCCATCAGCATCAGGTTTGGTCGATAATGACTGAATTTCATTTTTTGGTGAACTATTCCTTTAAGGCGTATAATGAATAAATGGATAAGCTGCCAAGTTCACCTCTTTTCTATCATTGGATTTTCATAATACTTAAAGAGGATTTAACAGCATTTTCAGAAGCACAGTATAATCATCTGTTTCATAGAACTATTGGTATCCAACTGAGCTCTCCATCCATGCTAATGTATTAACCAGATTGGACATTTTCTGGACTTGCGTAAAAGGCACTATGATTTCAAACACAATTTAACACACAGAATCTTCATCATGTTTCAAGTTATTCAGTGTTACTCTCTTTCTTGTCAGGTGCTGAATGTTGCCATGAATGACAAAGAGGAAACTGAGACATTGAAACTTGGAGCTAGAGCTTGTTTTTCAGAACTTGCTAGAACATAACGTCCTCTGTGTGTGAGTCTGCTTTTATGTTGAGTTATGTGAGATTGAGCATATGTGTGCACAGTGCCACGGCTCTTTTTATTCCGAACGTGTGCCTCCTGTTAAAGCTTAGTGTGCAATTTTGAATCAAAGCTAAGTAGGTGTCACTCTGGCAACAGACAGATGGGAGACCTCATGCTGAAACTAGAATCCTATCTTCTTATCTATTTCTCTCTCCCTCTGTCTGATCTCTCTCAGTTTCCAGTTTTCTCTCCCTTTTTATCCTTGCATCAGTACAGACTGGCTTTCACTCAGGCTGCTTTCACAGTGACTGAGTTTAGTATCAGACCAGAGGGGTTTCCCCTAAAATGAAAAAAAAAAAAAAAAAAAAACTAAAAATGTTGCAATATTGTAATACTTTTTTTCTGTAGTACTGAATGAAGCGATACATGTTTCTGTCATGCTGTAGTGGATATTCTGATTTAAAACATAATTTGTTCCTCACAGATAAAAAATTACTAAGTTGAATTACTTGATAAAATTATTACATCATCAGGAAAAGAAAAAAAAAAGAATGTGTTAAATGCAGCATTTTTTTACTTCACTGGGGCCTGAATGGATTCATTTGTGCTAATATGGCTTGTAGAAACTTGTGATCTAATATCTGCTCATGATGTCATAAATGTGCATAATATAATAAAAATGGTGAGTGATTGCATGGCTCCAACTACTTGTACATCAAATTACTGAGTACAGAGGTAAAATATATTTTCAGATCTTTAACCTCAGTTAAAATAGAATACATCAATCATCTTATTATCTTAGATAATATGCGTGATAACAAGTTAATATAGTGAATGTAACAGTACAATAGATTCATTGAAAACTAGCTACCCCCATCTCCATCTCCCTCCCCATTTCAACCCCAACCGGTTGAGGCAGATGGCCGCCCACTCCGAGCCTGGTTCTGCCTGAGGTTTCTTCCTGTTAAAAGGGAGTTTTTTTCTTGCCAATGTTGCCGAGTGCTTGCTCATGTGGGAATGTTACGTGTCTTTCATTGTATTTCAGAGAAGGTTCTAGACTTGCTCTTTGTGTAAAGTGCCTTGAGATGACGTTTGTTGTGATTTGGCACTGTGCAAATAAAGATTGACAGTTTACCATTACTAAGCAGATACAGTATGGTTAGTTTTTAAGGTTTATTTTTTTTGCTGAAAAAGTATTTGCTGCAGCTGTAGAGTTGAGGCTGAACCAAATGTTGCATACCATATCATCAAAACAATGAGCTGGAAAGTGGTCCATACAGATGAGGGGAAAAGTAGCGTCAAATTATAATTCTCTTTAAGTCAAAAAATATAGTTAAAAGTAGAGGTAAAAAGTATTAATGAATAGAAATAGAAGCAAAATTACTCCTTGTACACAATGACTCCCATTTCAGGATTCCACAACTGCAGTTATGTGTGGACGAAAGGCCAAACAACGCAGAGAGATAGATGGTTTCAAAATTACCCGTGTTTGTGCGGATGGCCCCTTAATCTGTAAAGTAACTATTAACTAGATGAACTATATAAACACTGCACTCTCTCTTTATGAGATTCAGTTAGGTAGAAGCATAAAGTTCTATAAAATAGTACTAAAAATACTATCGCCAACATTTCTTCACATTAGTAGCAGCTGTTCTTTGATGTGGAAAGCTTTCTGCATCTGCATCGTTAATCAGAATTAAAGTAAGCACATGTTAAAGCAGAGTTAGAGGGTATAGGGGAGGAAGGAATTTGGGTTTAGTCTCAAACCTCTCTCAGTTTGCCTGTTCCTTTCAGTATTCCTCCCTGTCAGTCTCCCTGTCTTTCTTTTTCTCTTGCCCTTCATTTATGGAAGAGGATTATGGCCATATGTTTGATGTCAGAATCCTGAGATTAAACTGACTTTTATCTCAAAATTCTGACTTTAAACTCTGAACGCAAATACATTTTTTCACATTTCGTCCTAATCTCTCTCTGCCGTGTTTCATATTCTGGCCATTGCTTTCTTTCTCTGTATTGGAGCAGCATTGCATTTCACAAACATATCTATTTCTTTCTCTTGCACACTCACCTTGTCCTCTTCTCATTGTCTATCAACCTCTTCTACTCTCTTATTCAGCACATCTTGCTCACATTTTGTATGTGTCTCTCTTCGTAATTTTTCTCGCTTGTCAATCTCTCTCTCTCTCTCTCTCTCTCTCTCTCTCTCTCTCTCTTTCTGTCTCTCTCTGTCTTTCTCTGTCTCTCACGCTGTCTCTCCTCTCTCCCTGATGAGGCCAGCTCCTCCATGGTGATGAGACAGACAGAGGGTGATTAAAGTGGAGTCTCATCTGGTGGGAAAACTGACCTCAATCAGAACTATTCTACCAAGAGGATGCTCCCCTCCTCTCTGTTTCCCTCCATCCATCCCTCCTAACTCACTATTCTGACTCTCATCCACCATCTTTTATTCTCCCTGACCCTCTCCCTCACCATGTCAGTGCTCCCCATCTCACATCTTCCCTCTCCCGCTTTCTTCTCTCATTTCTCATCTTCCCCTATCCACTCTCAGTGATAACTCTCAATTTGTCATCATCGCCTGTATTGTTCTGTGATGGTAAGCTGTGCTTCTGAGGAACCCTCAAATTTGCTATTATAGGCTATATGCAAAAATCTCATATTTACTTCTATTTTTCAGAAAATGTTGTTTAGTGTTCAGAGTAAATAACTATGTTACATTTGCTATAAAATGTTTTCTTGTGCATGTGTGGGTGTTAATCATAGGTGTTAATTAAGAAAAAGCTTCTAAAATGAAAGGAAAGGCACCCTCACCTGGTCTGGTTTTGCAATGTTATCATAAATTATATAAAATATAATTAGCTATCTTAATAGCTCTTAATTTTATTTTCATTACATAATATTAGCCAATAGTGACAATTGTACAGACATAGCCTACTGTTGATTTCCACAGATATGTTGTACAAAATTATGCATGAAATTAAAAAAAAAGTCTGATGTCTGATTCTTTTTCACAAGAAAATACAATTCTTAGATATTTTTGAGGATTTCCCTTCTGACTGCTTGTTTATAATAGAGTGAAGAAGTGTACACACATGCAGCCTGTAATTATGCCATTAAAGTACTTAGATTATTTACAAGCATAAGTGTCTATACATTGTCTTGTAAACTGAGCCGCAGCATATTATTTATAAATGTCAGCCAGGCATAAAGTGTGTTGTCATGGAAATGCTTTTCTACAAACTAAATAAAGCACTTTCCTGTTTTAGCTTTGCAATTACTACTATGCATCATAACTGTCAGTCTGTGCTACTCTTCAGTTGAAAATGTAACATTTATTTCCCACAAAGATTCATTAGCCTGAGCCCACATGAGTGTGAAGCATGCGTATGAATCAAGTATGTGTCATTTTCTGAGGGTGATTGTAATTTACAGTGAATATGTGGATGCTTCAGTCCCCTTATTTCCACTGTGGTGCTGAATAATAACTCAAAAAACTCTACAATAAACACATAATCCACCACCCTATGTGTGTGTACATACAGTAATGAGCAGGGAATATTCATTTGTTCATTGGTTTTCTTTAATATATCTCTCTTTTTTCTCACAGCTACAGTTAACAGCTGTCACATGTCCTTTCACACACACTGTAATTCAGTAATTAGAGATAAATTTGACCCTCTTATATATATTTCCAGTTTTATTTCAGTCACTATGGGTACCCTCTTAATGCTCAAGTCCACAATGGAATTACCCTCAACAACCACTCGGTTGAGTTGATATGCATCTTTAGTTTGCTGGTGATACTGTTTGCAGGGTGATTGGTGGCATAATGTGTATTATCTGGGGTATTGAATTACTTGACCACCAGAGGCATTTTACTAGTTCTGCTGAACCGGAAGTGATGCAATCACACTGCCCCCATTTCCAGTGATATTTAAATTATTTTCTGCGTGGATACTCGGGCCAATTGGCAAATCACTCTTCCTCCGTGCATGCCCTGTTTGTGATTTGATTTGTAAGGAATGTTTGTGTGAGTGTTTAAGTGTGTGGGTGTGCTGTTGTGGTTTTTGATGTGATTTGTGAAGATGTGTGCGTGTGGCCATCCCTTGGTGCTTAATCCACAATCTGTCGTCTGCCAGAAAGTCTTTTTTTCCCTTCAATGCTACATCCAACAAAAATCCTCTATTCTCCTTTGTAGCGAAACCTAAATTAGAATTTTATTTTTTATTTGACTCCACTTAGCTTTTTCATAATTGGCCAGTAAGTAATTTCAAAGTAAACAGTATCTGTTGATCTCTTGTTCACTCACCAGCCACAACACAAACTGAACAATATCAGTGCTGCCACTTGGATTTGAAAAAAAAAACAACAAACAAAAAACAAACAACAAAAAGTAATATTTTTTGAGTGTTTTTTTTTTTTTTTAACAACTAGTTTCTTTCAGTTAGCATAGACAGAACAAAGTCATGTCACAGGAAATATGATGTACATGACTTATACTGTAATATTACAATAATTATTTAGTTTATTTGTGAATTTTTTGTGTACAGCTTTTAGTAAGATAATCCCACATTTAAACGACATAACCTTAAACAATTGTGACTATTTTACCTTGCTTGTGTATTGTGAGTCATTTGGTGTTATGTTTCTGGTCTCGAATGAGACATTTTTAGGGTAACGACAATGATGATCACAATGATAATGGTGATTGTAGCAATTATAATTACCATGCCACCTGAAGGGATAGTCGACAGATGTTTTTAATGGCATTTATTAATTATAGTCATTCCCTCTAAAATAAAATGTCTGTCAAGATCTCTCTGCAGATTTGTACTTTGTGCACTCTCGCCTTTTGATGTTAATCTGAGTGAAAAGTAGTTGTCGTCTGTGTTACACTTTCACATCTGCCTTTTTTTCATTTTTTCATGTTTTTCATTAACTATGCTGCACATTTATCCTCCTTAGTTGAATTTATATTTTGAATAACACCACTGGTGCTGCATTGTTAAAGACAGAAAATACATTTTCTAATTTGGCTACTTACTATGAGCTAGGAGCAGCTATGTGAATATGAATGAATTTCACATCACATATTTTATGTTTGCACTTTATAGTTTGAGGTTTCATCATTAGTTTGAAGTGGTTGGGACTCACAGGGAAAAAAAGTGATATTATGTATTTCTGTATCCCAATCAACATTTAAAGGTAGATGTAAACATAAAAAAGGAGACAAAAGTAAACATGCACTGTTGTTTTATGTTTTGTTTCCGCCTCCTTCATCTGTGACACACTTGTATCTGTCAATCACCCCTGTAACAAAGACATATTGTTATTGCAAGTCATTTACAAACATGTTGTCTGGTAAGATGGGTCCTCTATCAGAATCAGATAAACTGCACTAAAACTGAACTATGACCTATCAACTGAGGTATAAGTGAGACTCTGTGGAAAAATGCTGTAAATTGAACCTGTACATTTATTCCTAGTTCTCACCTGTCAAGGTAGAAAATATGTGAAAAATAAATGAATAAAATACAGCAGCTAATTTTGGTGATGAATTAATGATAATATTTTGTGTGTGTGTGTGCAATTTAACAGTATGCATTACATACATTGCATTCTTGAAAGGCACATCGCATAGCGGCACAGGTTATAGGCTACAATAATCACACAGACAGAAAAAGAAGAGGAAGAAGCAGAAAAAGAAGAAGAATGGCCAAGTGACAGCTTGATGTGAGGGTGTACTGTAGTGAAGTTCATCCCAGTTCATATGGCTAACTCCTGGCCATAACTTCATGTCAACCACCCATCTTGTCAGTTCTGACGGATGACAAAGCTCTCCACTTTTCTTTTATTCAGTTAATTCGGCCCTCTTCTGTTTTATCTTCTGCTGGTTTTTTTTTTTTTTTTTTCACAAATCGTTCATTGAGTAACTGTGTTATTACAAACACCACTAACAGCTAATGGTTAGAACAGCTAATCTATAACCATATGTGCAGCCCTTTATGTTAACTGCCAGTCTACCTATACCATGCACCATAGAGACCATACTGCAATGCCAGCCCCCTGGTTAGTACGATGTTCAATGACTTCATGTTTGTAAACATGAGGCCCAAATCTATCAGCCTGAGCAACTTTCTGTGATTGGATCCTTCTTCCACAACCCTGACGATGGGATCTGACCAACAATGGACTCAGCAGAAAGCAACCCATTCTGGGGCAAACATCTGGCTTATGTAGGACCTTGAAGCTTAATGAAGAAGATGCCGCACTGTTGTATCAAGCCACAGCCAGTACCTCAGCTTAAACTGCCAGATCCATTTTGTGGCACACAATTGGCTTTTGGTGGACCTCGCAGCTTAAGAAACAAGCTGCCACACCAGCAGGCCAAGCCCGAGCCAGTGCCTCAGCCTCAGCTGCCTCTAATCCCAGCTAGTATCTATAGTTCCTGTCCCTGTTGGCATGCAGCTACCCTGTGTTCCTGCTGGCGTGAAGCTACCTGTTGTTCCTGCCTCTGATGGCGTACTGCTACCCCAAGTTTCTGCCCCTGACACACTCAGCATGGTCACCTTTGAAATTTCCATTTGGAATGTCTCTTTTTGTATTGACTACATATTGCAGTTTTAAGAGGTTGTGGTCATTTTATCTATTTCTATGAGGTCAGGGTGATGTCCATTTGAAAACCCCAGGCTGCCAGATGTGAAATATTTCAACAAGAAACACAAATACTGTGTGCTGCTGCCATGATAGCAACCAAACAAACTGTATCAACTGAGATAGAATTCACCAGACATAAAAGCCTGCATGGGCTTTGAGTTTGGGATGGAGGGGACAAGAAGAGACAATTCTGGCCTATAATCCTTGAAGAAAACAGGTTGATTATATAGTTTAGTTCTAAATAGACCATGTTCAGTGTCCTGCACTGAACAGCTGATTAGCTGTCTAGCCTGCCAACTGATGCTTTCAGTGCACTTTTCCCTGGTGAATCATTATTTGACGTATGTATGGCAGTAGATAATAGATACTGCTGCTATCATAGATAGATAGTAAATAGATTTCAGCAGGAAATCTAGCTGTTATTATGGCTCTTGTGTTGCGTAGCAGGATGCTATCAGGCTCAGTGTGATGGTATATTATTGCCTATGACCACACGTCACATTATTGCCACACTCAAGATTTGATTTTCTATATTGAAATAAGGACTCAAACTACTTTAGCAGATGACAGAAGAGTATGTAATCAAACAAATGCCAAATTAAGGTGAACCACTTTAGAATCAACAGAAACATGAATTAAAAATTGGTGTCTGATTTCTTATCAAAACGAAACACAAGATGAATGAATTACAGAGGAAAAAAAGTCATTTCTGTCGGACTTTAAAAAGTCAGAGTAGCATCTATTGCTACTCTGTTGTGACTGCTGTGCTGCACAGTATCAAACACAACATCAGGCATCTCTTAAATCAAAGCCATTTCCAATTATCAAAAGCAGGTTTCTTGAGGTGCTGCATGGATTTCCTTGCACTGGTCATTAATTCTGGCTATTTATGTTTAAGTAAAACCACCTGTTTGCTCACTTTGCACAGCTGTCAGTTGCCTACTGGTGCGTCTGTATGGTGCAAAAAGGACCAGAACAATTTAATAAAATTACTAACTCAGCAGGTAATATTTTTTGGATTCAAATTGGGTTAGAACATCCTTTGCCTTGAATAGAATAATTATATGTCAAATGTATGCAAATGAAATGTACTGACTTAATTTATTAAGATAAACAGACATGAAATAAAATAAAATTGGGTAACACTTTACAATAAGAGTCCTTTAATTATTGCATTATTAAGCATTAATTATCATTAATTAATGTATCAGTTATTTCATTACTAAGCGGTTAATTCTACTGATCAGCTAAGTAATGCATTATTTAAAGTTACATAATGTAATTAGTTTTAATTAAACAGTTAATATATTAGTACAACAATAATATCTCTAGTAATAATTTACTACTGCCATTTATTTGGAATGAATAAGCATTAAATAACAGATACACATTACATTTACTAATCATTTGCTAATGGTGTACAAACAATTATTTAGAGTGTTAAGTAATCATTTACTAATGTTGTGTATGCCATTAGGTGGCCCCTACCTAAGCAAGGTATTAATTAACATTAATAACTTGACATAAACCTTCATAAATGTATGAGATATAAGCATGTCTACAGATGTCATTGGGAGTGAACGATTGCAATTAGACTAACGTCTGTCAATGGCAGTGGATGAGTTAACTGCTTATTAATGAATTAACCAATACATTAATTAATGTTAAGTAATAGTTAATAATGAACTAAATAATGTTAAATAATTATTCAACTGACGATAATTAATGCTTAATCATTCATTATTTCAGGGACCCTTTTTGTAAAGTGTTACCTAAATTGGATATGAGGTTGAGTTTATCTATGAATTTAGTAAAACTAGATTCACTTTGTGGAAATCCAGCTAGCCTTGAACATATCCTCTGCTCGTGTTGTTCAAGCTTGGACGACAGGAAATTCTGATGGTGACACAAGCTGATCCTGACCCAGCTGGCTGTTGGGCCACCAGTTCATCTACTTTCACAAAGCAGGAGTGAACAGCACATTGGGGTCAACAGAGAAAGGGCCACAGCAAATGACTGGGAAATGTGGGAAGACCTAAAAAAGCTGCTCAAATTTCCAGAGGAAATTACTATCACCAGTCTCCAACCTAATACTGTCCTCTGGTCCAGATCATGTGGACCAGATCATGCTACTTGAGTTGACACTTCTTTGGGAGGAAAAGATGGAGGAGGCATTTGAGCACAAGCGGGTGAAATATCAGGCCAGCATCCTCGGGTGCCAGCAGAAGGGCTGAATGGCCTGGAATCTGTCAGCTGAAGTTGCTGCAGTGGGCTTTGCTGGTGTGTTACTCTGGAGGGCACTGGGTATGCTTGGAATCAAAGACCAGGCTAGGAAATGGCTAGTGGCCAACATCACCCAGCAAGAAGAGGCAGCATCCAGGTGGATCTGGGTGAAGAGAAATGAGTGGTGGCAAAGCAAAGCAGTTGTTTTTGGGAAAGAGTGGGATGAGGAGATGATGCCACTGATTCAAGTTTGTGCAGGGCAGAGTACCTGTAAAGTTGACCCAGCTGCGATGACATTTGTATTTTGCATATGACTCTGCATATGATAGTTCTGTTTGTTATTTTCAGTGTCATTATTTTTAAAAAAGATAAAAATAAAACAAACACCCAGACTGTAGAATCAGTATCAAGCGCTTTATTTAGGCTACGTTTAGACTGCAAGACTTAATGCTCAATTTAGATCTTTTACTCAAATCTGATTTTTCGTTTGGTTGTTCACATTATCTTTTATAATGTGGCCTATATCAGATTCCAGTGTGAATAGTTAAAGATATTTAAAAACACAGAACACAAACAGTTACATTCCAGAATTATTCATAGTAAATTGAAAACAGCAGTTTATTTGTAATGAAGTATACCAAGTGTAATGGTGAAGTAAACTGAACTCTCTCAACTGAGTTGTGAGATGCAACTACAATTCAACATTTATAGGAAACATCAGCGATGCATTTAGATATTCAAAAGACAAAACTGTACTTAGATGATGTCCCTCCATGTTAGGGTAAATGGCTCATGCACAGGAACGGACTCAGCAGTAGCATCAATAATCAGCTCCTGTAGACACAAGAGAGAGAAAAGGGGTTACTTAATATGTATGTATGAATGTATGTATAAATACCTTTCCCACTTCCCACTTGTGTTTAAGTGACACAGCACCAGCCGCTTACTGTTTCTTTCAAGTTGTTATCCTATCAGACAATACTTAGCGAGATGGATAGTCTCGCACTGAAAAACCACTTATTACCATGCGTACACTGTCATCCTCATTCACCATCCCCCTTCTCTCTTTTCTTACTGCTCTTCTTCCTTCCCTCTGTTCATCTTTCATCCTTCCTGTTTATCTCTTTCACCTCTTTTTTTCCTCTCTGCATCTGATCAATTCTCTCTCTCTCTGCACTACAGTATGTCCTTCCTTTCCTATGTCCCATAGACAGACTGTCTTTTTGTCTCTTCAGTATTCT
The DNA here is from genome assembly GCA_024605115.1 of Rastrelliger brachysoma. Lineage (NCBI taxonomy): Eukaryota > Metazoa > Chordata > Actinopteri > Scombriformes > Scombridae > Rastrelliger > Rastrelliger brachysoma. The sequence continues at coordinate 2,318 of JANJYP010007932.1, read as the reverse complement.
TTACCCATCCCCAATACTCACTCACTCTCTCTCGCTCTCTGTGTCTGTCTGTCTCTCTGTCTCTCAAAATCCTTCTGTCATTCTGACTTTATTCATCTGCAATTCTTGTCCTCTCTTCTTACTTCCCCGTCTATCTTCTCCAAGAACACTATAACAGGGCTTTTCAACCATGATTATTTATGGAGCTGCCTCAGCTATCATTTTCATGGTTCTGATAAGTGCACTGTGTACAGTACACAACCTAGACAGGAACATTTTATCACAAGCCAAATGAGAAGGAACACATGCTATCCTTTTAAACTTTGCCTTGTCTTTCTTCTGCAATGTCCTCCATATCACCCATTCTCTTCTTCACACATGTATAAATTTCACTGTAAAGTAGTCCTACACTTGGAGAAAGGTGTTATCTCCCCCTGCCCTCTGAATTTTATCTATATTCTTCACTTATACAACTCTCTTTTTCGTGCCCCAAACCTGGTCTAATGANGTAAAGTAGTCCTACACTTGGAGAAAGGTGTTATCTCCCCCTGCCCTCTGAATTTTATCTATATTCTTCACTTATACAACTCTCTTTTTTGTGCCCCAAACCTGGCCTAATGACCCCCCACAAATGACCTTCTTATATCCTGTTTTGGTAAATTTCCACCTGAAGGGTCCCTGAATAAAATACTGAATTCCTTCTAGCTCCAGCTAAACCCTGTGGTTGACCTTGACCCTCTGAACTACTACAGAGGAGATTCACACACAAACACTGAGGGAAATCTCTTTGATGTAAAGAACTGACAGGTAATCACAGTAGTTAAAGTATTATGCTCCAGTATTTCAAACAACACCAACAGTGCATATAGTTTGGCTCATGTTTTTGGTTTCTCTTGATTTCTATTACGTATTTTTCCATTGGAGCAGATGATGACAAGAGCAAGAGTAAATGACAGTAATTTTACATGAGAGTAGCTTAAAATTGCTGTCCTGAGTCAAGTCTTCAGCTCTATGTTCATTACAAAAAAGACAAGTGTCAGGGGAATGTAAGGTTGATTACAGCTATTAGATGACAAAGTGCTTCACAGCAGGGGTTGAGCTGTGAACCTGACATTTTCTGTTGTAGTGACAGTTTTTGACTGGCAGGGAAACGTTCAATCAGTGTGAATGTTCAGTTGTGTTTATGAAAAGTGTGCATGTAATGATGACAGAGACTCTCTGAGCTATGCTATCAAATGCACAATGTGTATTATTAAGTGCCTAATTCTGATTGTCTTCATGTTAGGTATGGATTAATAGGTGTGTAATAGGTGGTTACTATAGCAAAAAAAAAAAAAAAATGGCTGATTGCATATGAGGGTTTAAACTCTATATGAATACTCGTATACATATGATATACAGAGCCATTAGTTTGTTCTGTCATCATCTTTGGTGCCAGATGCCATAGTAGTATTTAACTTTTGTTATTAAATGATGTCTGCAGTTGAGTTAAGCAATTGCTGTTAGGCAGTCCANAGAGCCATTAGTTTGTTCTGTCATCATCTTTGGTGCCAGATGTCAGAGTAANAGAGCCATTAGTTTGTTCTGTCATCATCTTTGGTGCCAGATGCCATAGTAGNTTTTTCAGTTTCCCCAGTGTTTTTCTGTTTAAAACTGTAATACGGTATAGTTTGTTTAATGGAATATTAAATAAAATAAATACATTGATGGAAAGAAAAGACCCTTAACTACTATCAGACAGTTTCTATCTGCATAATATGCTTCTATAGCTCTTATGTTAAATCAGGGATTGTTGCACTATTCTGCCATGTCGTTCTGTATAAATTGTAAGAACACAGGATCAGGGGCATTGTTGTTCTGCCAATAAGTCAGCAGCAGTAGTCATTGCCAAATTGATGTCTGTGTAAAAGGCATAGCTGGCATGGCAAGACAGTCAACATTATACACTAATGCAGTTGTGTTACACATTCTAAAATCACTTTGTTTGGTTCAGTGTAAAAAAGCAGAGTCGGCATAATGAGGGATCTTCTTTATTTTAATACTACGAGATCTCTATTCAAAATGGGCTAATGAGCATAAAACCGACTCTCATTTGCAAAAAGTGGCACTTCATTTATGTTAAGAGCTTTTGTATTCAGAGCCCATTCCCTATATTTGATAGAACAACAAAACTGAATGAGAGCACCCTGGATTAAACCTATTTGCAACATAGAAAGATGATGACACAACAAAATAACAACAAAAGTATGTGTATGATAAGTGTAATGTGTAGTAAAATACATACAGACATCCCAAATTATACATTATGACTAAAATCACTATTGTAACTATATATATTC
>JANJYP010007892.1:0-24331 GCA_024605115.1 Rastrelliger brachysoma | reverse complement strand
ATATATATATATATATATATATATATATATATATCCATCCATTAGCTACATTGATATATAATTAACCTTGTATATATTTTCTTCCATGTAGCAGTTTGCTGAAATTTAAATGAGCTTTATTGGCTGTTAGTACGTACAAATTAAATATAAGCTCAACATGACTTAAGTGCAGAATGACAAACCTTGCATTTAAAAATGATTTAACTTCAACATTTTGACCTTTATTTTAATTTTCATCTTTAATATATTTTCTCTTGCTTTCATGCCTTAGCTATGTTTACCAGTTTTGCTGCTGATTTTTATTTGCTCTTGTTACAGGCTCTCTAATTTATGAATATTCTGTTGTAAAAAAGCAAGCAATTTCCAGCAGTCCATTTCTGGATACCTCCCACAGATTCTGTTTGGACATTGCCTCTGTCTGGAACTCTCTCATTAGCTTCTTATGATCAGTATGTTATTCCTACAGTACATCACGATGTTGAGCCCACACTCCCACAGAGGTTCTGCAATTCAGTTTGTTATGCATTACAAACACTGAAGTAGAGCAGCTCCCCACTGACAGGGCATGTTGACTTAAAATATTCTTCATACATACAATATGTTCTTGGAGACACTTGTCAACTGCAGCAAAAATGTATTTGTTAATGAAATGTCAATCATGACATATGCAGCAATTTCTGTATTAATGTATATAAATAGCTGTGGAAAAGGTAGGATATATAAATACCCTTGAAGACATAAGCACAAGGTTATTAGTAATTTCAATAATGGATTGAAAATGGAAAAAAAAAAAGAAAAACACAAAATCCTATTATATGCCATACCTTCCTATAAAAACAAATAGGCAATACTTATGATACCCTACATGAATGAATGAATGTTTCTGATTGATAAGAGAAAATAGTGTCATATGCTCCCTGTGTGACTGTCACACATGCACACTGTGTAGGTAAGATGACAGAGGAGCTCAGAGTAGCAGAGATTCTAAAGCTAAATAAGCAAGAACAGCTTGATCTCAAAGCAGAAAAAAGAACATAAACCAGAGTGCTAAATCCAGATTGACATTCAAAGCACATTATTTGAGATACTTTAGAAACCCCAAGATATTCTCTTAGCAGGGGACCTCTTTAAAAACACACTTTAACAGTCATTACTCAAGCTTGACCACTCATGTGATAAGAAAAAAAGTTGTTGTTTTTTTATTTTATTGTTCTTTCAAATACTCTTGTTCCTGTTGGAACTTAGAAGAAACAAAAGCAACATAAAGCCAGGTCACCTGTTTGTAACTTTCCCAGTGAGAGGTTTAGAATAACATCTTGAAATAAGTTTAAAGACAATAGTCAGGTGACGGGTAGATAATTGTGTAGGACTTTGGTAGAATAATTTAGCTGCAGACTGCACTGTGTTGAATAACCACAATTGTAAAGTACATTGAAACCATGTAAATAAAATAACTATATAAGGTATAAATTGCTCAAACAGGCAAAAATTTATAGAAAAATCAATCGATGTGAAGAAGTTCTCAAACACTAATGAAACTGTATATGCAGATTATTTATGAGCTGCTATTTCCTACTCTGACCTAAAGAAACATACCCTCACATTGCAGTGCCGAGACAACTGCTACACATTTATGCAAATCACTGTAAAGATTTATGTACCTAAGCACTGCACTTGACATGATGCACACAATGTTTGCTTCAGGGCCACACAAACATGTCTCACCTGTCTAACTTAAATAACTTAATTTGTCAGACGTTGTCCTCATACTTACAGTATTTACTCTTTGTCCATGTTTCAAAATATACAGTTGCATTTTCAATGACAGCCTGATACAGCTTTGTGATATGAATGTTGACAATGCTCATTATAATGATTTGATTTTTAAAGACAAGGAAGTCAGAGCATCTCTGCAGGCCAGCTGGATTAATAAGGGTAATTAAAAGCCTTCTCTTCATGTGCCAAAAACAAAAAAATAACTATACAACACCAAAGGCTTTACTTCTCTTCTTGTTGCCAAAATGAAGTCCATACTCAAGTGTCAAAAAACAACTGACTGACTATATATATTTGATTTTCACATGTATTACCACATGCTTAGATGGTTGACAATATTGTCCATATTCATTCATTTAATTAACAAGCTAAATAAGTGGAAAAATATAATTAAATGCTGGAGATATTCATCAAACATTAATTGTAAAAGAAACTGCACTGTTTGGTGTCAGAAAAAAGGCAAGAGGAGCAAGTATGACCTTCAAAATCCTTTAAACTTTTAATCAATTACAGTATGCGAGCCCCTGACTGATCTTCCTTACTATATGATCTAGTATACTTGTCTATCTTCTGAACTTCACAAGGTGAGAATGCTAGAACAAGACTCATAAACGTTAGGTTTGTTGAGCTCATCTTGTTTTTAGGTGAACAAAAAGCATCCCCACAGTGACTAGTAATTACATAAAGTGAGTTTCACAAGTAAAATGGCCTCAAGAGCCAGATAGACAAGGAGTGGTACAGATTTGTAAGCTTGGAGGCTCTCTCCGTAACAGGTCCCTAAAGCATGCATGACTTAACCAAACGTCTGGTTAGTGGAGAAACTCAACTACTCTAATTTTTACACAAGGAGGTGTGATACATATTTTTAATTACAGATCACATCCAGAGGAAATCATGTACTGCAGAAAAAGCTCCCTTGAACGCCTTTTAAATAAATAAAGGCAAAGCTCTAATTAAACAAGAAGTGGCTCTCATGCAATACACATGATGCCTTTCTTTATCCCTGAGCCTTTTAGGGGAAAGTGTGCCTTGAAGTTAAGTCTTTTATGAAAATGTGTTTTGAAAACTGTGAAAACACAGACATGTATTAATAAATGCTCACTTAAAGTGCAACAAAAAGTCAGTGTCACCCCCAGGTCATTTGCACTTGCCTTTTAAGTTTGAGTGTAATTATAGATTAGGCAAAAAGGTGGCCACAGCAGGAATCACAATAAACTTCTGTCCTTATACATGAGACTCCATATGTATCAGAAAAAAGTACATTTTATGTATTTTACTATTGTTCTGTACAGTCATTGTTCTTACAGCATGAGTCACTGTGATAAAAGCCAGACACAGAATCATGTCTTCCTTACAGTGTTGTCACAAATGTGAATTGTCAGATGGGTAAAACATGACTGAACCCAGTTTTTTTTTTTTTTTTCGTAAAATATAAGACAATTGATCTCAATCAGATAACATAGATGTGATGGATTTGATCTAGTAACAGATGTTCTTTTTTCTTTAATAATGTATTTATCGATTTTAAAAAATCATTGAGGATCACATTAAGGAGATGCACTTAAGTTTAATTAAATCTTATAGTGTACAAATTTTGAAAATAATTTTCACAATACAGAGGGTTACATACAGTAGATTTCCGAGTGTTTCCATCTGCCATCTCTAGATAACATAAGAGACCCCAAGTATTGTCAAAGAGTGACTGACCCTAATAACGTATATGATGTTTTCGAGGGGGAGAGGCATAGATAATTCAGATTTCCTTCTACTCATATTCAGCCCACCATTTTTTTTTCTTTGATATAGCAATATTTTCTAAAAAGGTGTATTATCTACTTTCAGTGTTTTAGCTACTTCCACAATTAGCTGGATATAATCCTAGTATGAAAACCTTTTGTTGTAATAGTACTTGTAAGGATAACATGTCCTGGATACACTATCTTACTGTCTCTGCAAACTTTTTTATTTGATAAAATTACCGAAGCAGAAAGTCTACACTTTTTTTTTTCCTTTTTACACTTTAAAAACCAATACCCATTCATAGCATCACCAATATACTCTAATTTTTAGAAAGCGCCCTTGTACAGCAATGCATATCATTCCAATGCTTTACAACATGAAATAATTACAAGTGTGCCTGTATTTTGTAATCTTTTGCTCCTCCACTGTCAAAAGAAATGAAATAAAAACAATACTGTACCAAGTGGATCACCTGGAGAAAGAAAAAGCTGACTACTCCCCATTAGTGAAGGTATATACGTGCAGTAATAAACTGATAGTTGAAAATGGCTACCATCCAAACAGTTTGGCAAATAAGACTTGTAAATAAATGTTAAAAAATGTGCTAACATTCTCTTTGTCCTGGCAATAAGAGGTGATATTTTAGCACTGACTGCAGGGAATTAGAAAGATATTATGATAATGATAGATAGATGATTTCTTCCTCTTTTTTAAGACAAAGCACAAAAGTACAGTATGGTGCAATATGATATGGTTCACTGCACAGCTTGTGTGAAACTCTGAAAGACTTTTATATTGTTCATCTTTTATGTTATTGCACCTATTACAGACATCTGATAGAAGACAAATCTTTGGGCAACTTGGAGCTTGTGGAAAAGGTTGTGGTGCGAAGAAGTGTGTTCCCATTTTTGTTTCATGGTTTCGCTTTTCGTGCTGACTCATAACATGCCAAATTTACAGTGGTGCCTCTTTTGAAGAGAAGAATTAAGGTAGAATGTTGCAGAGGTAGCTCCTCTAAATTGCGGTATAGAGCTTGACCATGACTCATACCTGACACAGTCACAGAGCTGTATAGCATTTGCACCTTAAGTATTTTCAGCTGGGGTGGCTGTCCCCATATGGGTCTGTATCCAACCATTCATTCATCCATTCATTGATTTGCTTGTTTGTTTGTATAATAACCCTTCAGTCACATACTTTGTTGTGATATCTTTTGTGGATGAGGAGCCACAATTTGCATAAGCTGCTATGCTGGGTTATATAAAATCTATTGAAGTTACAAGGACTCCATTGAATAAGCTTTGGTCTGAAATTATTTTGCAAAGACAGGGATCTGCCTGAATGGCCAGACTGATCATGAGCCATAAAAGACCAAGAGGTTGCCATTCAGTTTTACTAATCCATTAGTATGCAATGCAAATGAACAACACAAAGACCATGGCTTAATCTGTTTTTATAATACTCAAGTTCATCAGGAGAGTGACTCTCTGTCAGCAGGAAAAAAGGGTCAGAAATTCAAAATAATGGATGTAAAACACTGACAAAAAGTGATTTTAATTAGAGTCTGACTAAAAGCTATAAGCACTTTTGAATTTATTTTTATGGAATAATGTTTATTAATGTGTCTATTCTCAGCTTAAACACCCTGATTATTATATCAAAGAGGGACAGGCTGCTGGTTCAAACATTTATATTTACAAAGCTTGTGGAGATGAGGTCAGATATGTAGATGCTGCAGATTAAAACACATACACATTTAAGTGTGAATATGTTTGACTGTGTAACTTAAAAGCACAACACAGAAACATATGAAGTGCCCAAATAACAACTATAATGGAAAAACTGGACATAAACTGATGATCTAGTAATCATTTTACTGCAATATTAACTGCACATATAAGCTGCAAGTAATCCACATTTTTGGATAATTTTTGTTAATGAATGGTGCACTGCATCACACTTGCCAGTGTTAGTACAGAACCAGATGACTGACTCCCATCTAATGGAAGGAACACTTTCAAACTCAATATACACCACCCCTCTGTGACCACCTCCATACAAAAATAAATAGCTGCCTCAAATTTACAGGGATACCATCCAAGGCACCCTTCGATTGAAATAGTCTGATAGGCCCTAGCAGCCTGCATATATATCTTTTTTTTTTTTTTTTTACTTTAAACTTGGCCCCAGCATGGGAGATTGATATATACTGAATATACTGGAGTGGAGTCAGGATAAGCTATTCAAAATCCCTGTAAGGACTGTGGTGGAGTGTCTAAACAATAAGTAACCAAATGGGATTCATGACAATCTCACAGCTTTGACTCACCGATTCATAGCATTGATTCTGAAATTATCTTCCATGGGTATGATAACAGATGTCTCCCAGTATATATCAGGTAAGTGTGAGAATGAACAATGGTGAACATACTAACCATCATTTATCTATTTTGTATAGTCCACACTGCCTCAATGTTCAAAAAAAGCAATTCAACAACATCTGCTTATCTGATGTTTACTTTTAAATTTGGACCTAATTCCACTGAAAAATTTAGTGCAGTAATATCTATTAACTCAGACAAGATGTGATTAAATAATTCAGTCAAAATATGACAATCTAAGAGCAGTATTTGCTTAAACCACATTTATCAAGATAATAAACTAGTCTTCCAGAAAACGTCCTTATGTTTAAATTGTCCCTATCTATAACTGATATTAGCATATTTGTCATCAGCCTAATTCAACCTAGCCCCCTGGCTTAAACTGATAGTGTTTATACTGAAAATACAAATGCCTATAACTGAATAAATATTCAATACCAAGAAAGGTATTACATGTTTTCACTCAGGTTAGCAGCAGTGTAAACTTGTCAGTACTTTGCAGTCATGCCCCAAAGCTACAGAATAGTAAAGACTTTGCACAAATGAAAAGACACACACAAACTACAATTCTTCTAATTTCCACTAGACAAATATATCTCTGCAATATATGCCTGTATGAAATGGATATTTGGTTAGATGACACTGTCATAAAACAAACTTGGATGAAACACTGTAAATCCTCAGCCTCAATACTGATGGCGTATCTGAAAAAAGAAATGTACACATACCAGATTTCTGTAGCAAATACTCACAGTATTAGCTGACATGGCTTCAATATGCCTTTTATCTACCTTAGGGCATGTGTATGCATCTATAAAAGGATTTAAGCAACATTAACTCATGCACAGGGGAACATCAAAGAAGATGTAACACATACCCTGTGTCCATCATCAATTTCTACCATTCACCTGTTTGTCTGTTTTGTCTCTGGAAATCACTATACAATACAGCATTTTCCATCTAAAACCATTAGTTTGCCTATTCTATTGAACTTCAAATACCTCAAATACCACAATACATGACTTTGAAACAAACAAAGCACTGAAAGTTTTTGGGTTTTTTTTTCTAATTAAACAACAAGATCTTACCTGAAACTAGTTGTTTTCTGGGCCTTTTTAACCTTTATTTCTTGCAATGTTGTCTTTTTCAAAAACACAATGCTCACATTCACACACATTTAAACATTAGTACCTTGAAGCTGCTCAGTACTACTACAACTGCTACAACTCAACTAAAATGCAAAGACCCTCTTGATATAGAGTTGGTAAATCGCGCCCCTTCCTGTAGATTCCATGGGACCTCTGGGCTCAAAATATATGAATGGTTTTTATGGGACAGAAACATTTTTTTTTTCTCCCAGCTCAGAGGTCCCATGGAGTCTACAGGAAGGGGTGTGCCTTACCAGCTTTATTGAGTCTAAGTTCCTTCTTTACAATATAAATCCCGACTTTGGAAATATGACCTCTAAAGTTAGCTCCATGCTCCAACTTACTCCAACAGACGATCAGTCAACAACAGACCAGTCACCAGTCCTGTCTACAGTAATAGTCACATGAAAATTAATCACCTCATCATCTTCACTGTTTGCTAATGTAGCATTAGCTCTTCTTAACAGTTAGCTAACTGAACAACAGGTGTAGTCTTCATCTGTGCACTGCTTAGGTAAAGGACTTTAAAAAGACTACAAAATGGAGGAGAAAATGACTCTTAAGAAGCAATGACTAATGAAAAAATGTACCAAATGCTAAAAAGGTGCTAATTTGGACATTAGTGCAAGTGCAACTTGTTCCCACTAGGGATAAGTTTTTAGGGTCATTGATGTGACACATATTACTTCCATATACAGTATATAGTTTATTTTACAAGCACTACTTTTAAAAAAACAAATGATATTAATGGAAAAAAACAAGCCCTACATGAAACCAGAGCATATTTATTTTGTATTTGATGTGTATGTAATTAGAAATATTACAAGAAAACTTTAATCTCTTTGGACTGCGATGTTGAACTGTCAAACTCTCTTGACCTTTAAATAAATAGTGCTTTCAAATTTAAAGATTTAGAAATTGGTTTGCTGCAGGGATGTAAGAAGTGGGTAAGAAGTCCTCAGTGTGTAGAAATGTTTTGTGATCACTGCATCTTTCAAAGTATTCTCTAGGCATACATTTAAAAAAATGAGACAATTCCAGTGGAAATTGGCACCGTGTATGAGATGCATCAGGCCCTGTAGAACATCTTACAGAGAATAATTTAGATTGAAGAAGCTGTGTTATCTGCTCAGCAGATATTTTCTTTTTAAAAGGTATGAGAATCTGGTCATGGTGATGGGGCACATGCTGTTATTGCTTTTCCTTAAAATGTCATCAAAAATAGTTACCAATCACTACCCTGTTTTCTTTGTGCATTTTTACCCATGCATAATACAGTACAAATACCAATTTGCTAAATAATACATAAATGAATGCATGAAACATACATGGGCATACTACCTTTATAGACTGACATATAGACAGATAAATAACTGAAAAATACTTACCTGATATGGGGAGTTCATGTCAATCAGCACATGCAACAAAGAGGAAACAGAGCAAATATGAGCAATCTGAAAGAATATATTCTCAGCACTTATGTGTCTTACACAAAATTCAAAGGATAACTTAAGAACTTCCACCATTGGTGTCACACATTGTGTGTACTGATTTGTCATGCATATGCTATGTAAAAATGTGTTAGTCTTTTACTGTGTTACTGTGTATTTCTAATTTGCTTTGGTACAATATGTTATTCAACAGGAAAAAAACAATAAAATGAATGGCACAAGATTATCAAAATCTTTATAAAATTTATAGACTTTTGAGATCAAAGCTTGATATGTCTACATGTGCCAAGACAAGATGTCTTCGATGGGTTTTCATTATGGCTCAGTTTATTGACTGTAAATGAGAATAAAGGTATAAGACTGTGGAAGCAGGGGGCATCTTCCTACGTCATTACCGTGACTAACATGTCAGATTTTGCAGTCCATGTGATAGAGGAGGAAAAATATGAAGGAGGAAGGCAAAGATAAAGATAATGATAAAGAAAAAAAGCAATATAACGCTGTATTTACACCACCAACTAAGAAAAATAGCATTCCTCATTGTTACATAACATCCCTAACTCTCCAACTACTGCTACACATCTTTTTTTTCTTTAACACAGTATTATGCATCATCACTGATGACATATATTCACATCTTTACACACAAATTGAGCAAGAGGGAATAAAACTTTCCTCCACTTTGCACAATGTAGAAAACTGTGTAATACCTTGTGATTGTAGACAGCTCCCTCCACTGAACTACTGTACAATGGTCTCCTTTGCCTTCTCACACAGCTCTCATTACAAACAGCACAATAAAATGTTGGGAATGCATCAGAGTTCACAGGATGTCTGAGTTGCTGCCATCAATAAATCAAGTGATGTGATTACTTTTTTTGTAATTGAAAGGCAAAAATGCACACACACTTTTCTGAGAATAGGGTCACAATTTCAATACCTTTTGAGTGCTGAGAAGAGACAGGTGGGGCAACAGCTGTGGCCTTTTTTTTTTTTTTAGAGCAAAGCCTATTAGGAGTAATGTCCTATGTCCTGTGGAATATTTAGCAGATTCTAATTTGCCCAGTTATATAAAGGGATGTTTGAATAAAACGGTTTCTTATTCAATTCAGTAAAACTGTCCAATCAATCAAGCAATGCATCTACTCATTAATCCATCCATTGTCAGCTTCTGGGGTCTCATTTGATAATGGAAAAGTGCAAAACTTTTTAAGCAGCAGGGTGCTGATTAAGACAGAAGCCATAATTCTGTCAAGCAGATAATGACAAGCTCTCCATGCTAATACCAGTGTTTATGGATGGTCTAATGAAGAATACTGATGTTAGAAGCAATGACCTGACCTGGGATAAGAAAATGAGAGTGTAATCAAGGATGGCAGATGACAAAAGAGACAAAATGCATAAATAATGACAAAGTGTAAGGAAAGAAAGGGACACAATTTTCTGAGTTTGTGTGTGTATGTGTGTGCACAGAGAGAGAGAGAGGGAGAGAGAAAGACAACCAAGAAAGAAAGAAAGAAAGAAAGAAAGACATTGCCACACCTATACAATAACAGAGGCACAAAACAAACATCATACCAATGAAATTTAACAGCTTGTGGGCTTTACGCCTACTACAAGACCTAAGCGTATGTGATCTTAAGGGGAAAAATCATAGCAATCACAGAGATCCCTGAGCAGACGGAGCACAGATTGTCTCTGCTGATGCTGTTTAAATTGTTATTCTTACGTTAGAACACTGGGCATCAGTGTTTTCACAGCATTACTGGGGTATTAAGCAGCCCATGCATCTATTAACATAATAATTGCAAGGAAAGAGGAAAGATGTGAGGTACTCTTCAAAAGCTAAAGAGCTGTTTTGGCCAGGACTCTACAGCTCCAAATGAGTGCGGGTCATTTGTAACAGAGCCAGATCATCTGGTTATGATCCAGTTATCATCACACTGCTTCAGTGAGCACAATTGAGATAGCTCAGTTTATCAGTTATATGGCATCTGTATTGCATCTGCACTGCACGGTCACTCACATACACATCAGTAGACAGAAAAGTATAATCAAGTAAAATGATATATGGCTCTGTGTGGGATGGGATGAGATGGAGGAAACAAATCAAATATGGATGTATTAGGTATCTGTAAAATACCTCGCCACTTTCTCTATTCCTCTCTAATTTTTTCCTACATTCACACAAATATCTATCACTCTGAGCTTGGCCTTAAGTACAGTATGAAGGCTCAATAACTCTCACATCTCAGCTACTTAGCTCTTGCTTGCTTTTAATATAGAGACATGGTATGAATTTTGGTGATATTTCTTTGATCTCCCAGGGCATTACACATCAAGCAGGAGAGATCAATATCATAAGTCGATTTCAGGTTTTTCCCATTAACTATAGTTATTAGTGGATTTGTCACGATTTGTCACATTTTCATCCTTAATTTCTGTCACACAATTTCAGTCATCTTCAAGAGAAATATTTAAATATTGATACTAAACATATGAGTTCAGTAGTAGCATTCAGTATTTAGTGAATGAACTGAGCTCATGTCATCCAAGGTGCTGGCCTTACCACCTGGAAGGGGCTCAGTATGTTGCTAAATAAGACTGACGCATGAAGGAGAAGAGCCTGGGATTGAGCCGCCAACTCCTTGGTTAATGGGTAACCCTATGTACATCCTAAGCCCCTACCTGTAGTCTCTGAATGCAATGTCTAGAGGACAGAGTTGCATAATTTAGATTAACTGCCAGAGAGTTTAAATATATATGAAATATGACTATTTCAGAAGCATATTGAAATCAAAATTTATAACATACACTCACATACACATGCATACACATACATATAACAAATGCACACAGACACAAAAAACAAATTCTGAATTCATTGCGGCTTCACAAAGGAACAACTTCTGTACTCAAAGCCAAAAGAGTGTAAGCACAGTTAAAGCTCCTCCGCCTGTCTGTGGTGACAGTTCTGCCAGAGAGGACATGACAGCCAGAACACAGACTTTATGAAGGCTATGGTAATTCCACTCCCACTTTATCCACAGCTTCTCCTGACATTTAAGCTTTTAACTCAGATGTCAGCATGTAAAATTTAGCAGGTAGGTGTGAAGCAAACAACAGCACCATGTAAAGGAATAGACTACATTAGAATAAAAATAACAGCAACAATGTAACCAGATCTTTTAATTATGGCCTGACTTCATCTGATCACCCAAATCTTTGACAAATGTTAATTTGTGTGTGACCATCTTGTGAAAATGTCCAATTAGGTTAAAAAGTTATATGAAATTGGAAAAGGGATTTGGATAGCTCCCACGTAACAACTATGCGGCATGTGTATGAAACAGCCCAAGCAGTTTGTTTAGCTGGTAATAATTGCAAGATTACATTTAAAGCTCAACTTACCACTGACAAGATTTGAGTGAATATATGTATTTTTTAAAGCAATCAGCAACATGGACATTATAATATTTTTCAGTGAAATTGAATACGATGATATGCATTAAATTTTTAACAGTTTAGTGATTCTAAGTAGGAGCATGACATCAGTTTCTCATCTCATCTCAGATCAAACAATGCTATTATACAACGCACATCATAACTTTGATTTATTGTTTCAGCTGTGTCCATATTTCATGATAAATTACTTCTTGAAGGTGTCTCTGGAGAGTCCTCAGTTAGGATGTCAGATATTGTGCGGACAGGCACTGTAATGGGAAGAGGCGATTTATGGATGCATGTCCTACAGACAAACAATCCACGGGACTTCCACAGTACAACCTCAAGGCTCTGTAGTATTTTAAAAAATTACCTATGTTTGATGTTAAGAGTAGGGAAAAATAGCAGCTGGAAGTTTGTCCAAGCAGATGTCAACTGGTCAAAGGTGAGAAGGTGGCAAGCAGAGTGTGATTATTTACTCCTGGCTGTTTACCCGTGACAGAGTGATTCAAGTGGAGGGGTTAATAACTTGGCGTGACCTCAGATCAACACTGACAGACCATTCTCAGTCTCTCTGACTACACCATTTTATACTTTCAAAAAAATAAAAATGAAAACAGTGNCGTGACCTCAGATCAACATTGACAGACCATTCTCAGTCTCTCTGACTACACCATTTTATACTTTCAAAAAAATAAAAATGAAAACAGTTATTAGATCGAGGCTTTGCAATTTTAGTGGTTTTCCCATAAACACGGGGAGAAACATCTGACTTTGGATTTAATGAGCCAATATCATGTTCATATGTCACATTCATATAATTACCTATATTCACATGAATTACATTCTGAGGAGGTGTTTTTGAGGGTGAAATTACTCTGAACCATCACTTTAAGGTTAATGCAAGTCTTTTTCTAACCCAGGTAAATGAGTTCAAATTTATTGTGTTTATGCATAGGTGAACTTACTGAATGGATATGAATGTGTAATTTGGCCACAGTTTTTTCTACTTGTGAATTTAAGTTACTTTTCATGTATACATTCACTGTGTGAGATTTTATTGTGGTAGGAGTAAAGGAAAAAATCTGGGTAGCCTATAATAAGTGATAATTCTTCTTTTAAAGAGTAAGCCTGTTACTTTACAAGACAATGTGTTGCAGGGAGTTTGCAGTTGTAATGTTGTTAGGTTGCCGAGTGCACCTGAGGCAGTTAGTCAGCCTCAAATTATTTAGTTATCCCAGGTTAACTCAAGGATTTAGTCTAGTTATTTGTTTTGCTGTGTCAAAAAACAAATTCTTAACAAGTGACGAACCACAATCTGAGGTATAATTTGTAAAAGAAAAGAAAAGAAAAAAAAAACTGACCAATCAGAGGACTTCAAGAGCTTGATGGCACTAAGATAGCAGAGGATATGGATATGTGACTGAAAAAAGACACCTCTATTACCAGAGCAGTCATTCAACTTGTCATGAAACACGTCACTTAATATGTTAATGTTGATTTTCTTTGAAATAGGAAAAACAGTTTCCTTTGTCAGTATGTTTTTACTGCCTATATTTTTATTCATATAATGTATGACTGAGTTTAAACAAGAAGGTAAAGCAGCATTTATTTTTTCTGAGCCATTGCCGCATTTAAGCACTGATCAATTAAATCATTATTTTTGATTGTATGTCATTTCACAATCAGTAACTTTGCATATACTCGTGTAACCAGGTTATAGGCAACTTTCTCCAGTAAACAGATTTTTTCATTGTCGTGTCTAGAAGAAACCTGGTTACAGTGATTGGAGGAAGGGATTAGAGAAACCTAGTTTTCTCTTGGAGGACAGGGATTTCTTGGCAGTGTTACATGGATAACTGGGTTTCTAATCTGCTTTTTACAAGTAGGCATGTGCATAAGAGCAACACAAGGGAAAGTAAGAGCAAAGGTATACTAAAATTACACAGAGTGATTCATAGCCAAGGTCCAAGTCATACCTCATTCTGACTGAAACACCAACTGGACTGATGTGAGTCCTACCTGCATTGGGGGTCTATCTTTATGTTTGATCAACAACAGACATCATAAACACCTGTGTCAACCAGAGCTCAGACATTACCAAACTTCTATGAACTGGCGCTGCTACCAGCAAAGGAAATTCACTAATACCACAGAAAACAGAAAAAAAAAAGTGGAGCGAGAGAGTTAGAAATAGAAAGCGCGCACATGGGCAATAAACGCACACATTAAGTGTGTTCCATTGTCTTACTTGCTGTGAGGGGATTAAGTCTGACCTGCAGACAAGATACCCATCCAGCTGTTTCTGTTTTTCTCTTCATTACACAAAAAGAGAACAAACGTACCCTCTTCTTGACATTTTAAGAGCACTAATCTCCACAGGGTTTGCAATCCTTGCACTGTTGCGTACATTCTATAATAGCACAAAAATACAATTTAATAAACTATTTAATATATTGAATTCTTAGTACATTTGGATACAAGTTCATTTACTTACATACATACTAGATATGAAGTTCAATTTTAACCAACAGGAAACATGCAGCACAGCCTATCTGTGTCACAGCTGATGCTATCATTTCCTTCATGTTCTAAACAGCAACATGATTTATTAAGGGCAATGACTTTAGCACACAAATATATTATAAAATCATACATACCCTTTTTATTTATGTTGAGTTTATGTCTGTCACTGTGACACACACACACACACACACACACACACACACACACACACACACACACATACACACACACACACACACACACACAGTTACTTAACTGTTCTTGTGTGCAATAACATACAGAACTGTTTGAATGGGCTCCTTTACCATCAACTGACTACATCTGTATAACCACTGTACAGCAGCAGGATATGTGTGCTGCTTCTGACTTTGTGATGTGCTGCATGTTTCAAAAGCACTGAATTATGGATGCCTTTTCAGTACATTACATTAACTATTGCAACCACAGACTAAAAGACAACCTGTAAAAATACTTAAATACATCTTCTTTTTTATTGTACTTGTAAACACTTTAGGGTGTTACATACTCTGCAAAGTGCAAATATGAGTACAACTTGAGATGGGCTATTATTTTTGAGAAAAAAAAAACAAAAAACATTTAAACATTACATAAATTCAACATGCAGGCACAACAGTTGTTCTGGCTTGTGCTGCATCTTTCCTTGTCTTTTACAGAACCGCCACCACAAAAATAAGAAGCATGTCTGGTCTCTTCTCTACATTTAGAGAGCCATTTTTGTCAGCTGTGCCACTTTGACAGACACAGCTGTTTGACAAGTGTAATGCAACTGAGACACCCCTCTCTCCTAGAAATTGTGTCTATACAATATTAATTTGCAAATATATAGCCTGGCTAACACCAGACCTCATCTCAGTGTAGACGGAGATTTGGTCTGGAAAGTACCCCTTCAATTTTTTTTGTATTTGAGATGTGGTTTACGAAAGCTTAGAGCTGTTTATTGGTCACTATGAATGTCTATCAAATGTGTCTGTACATAGCTTATAGCCAATAGTATCAAACATACCTGATGACAGCAACAGAAACATGATGAGGAAAAAAAACCATGGGTCGGAGGCATAATGGCATACAGTGACTATTGCCGTTTGTGCCAAGATAAACATGAGGATAGAAGGTATTTATGCAGACTCTACAAACATGTGTCGTCATCATCACGCATGTCCCCTGCCCTGTTCTGTGACTGGCTCCCTTGCTGAGGGGAAAATTGGGTCCATGGTGTCCAAACTGACTCACGTGCAAGGAAGCATGGGTATACCCAGGCTAAGAAATATATTGATCTCAGTTAAATATTAAAAGGTCAGCAGTCATTTGAAGCACACAACTAGATGAGTTTACTTTTTATCATGTACGCAAAGTCAAAATCTCTCCATACAAATCCAGGTCTCCAGTGTCAAGTCCTGAGGATTGTGTATCACACAAATCTTTTGCACATTTTACACATGATGATGACATCGGACATGGTTTGATTGTTTGTGTGAAAATAGCAGAGCATAATTAAATTCATTCAGTGTAGTTTGGCTCATAATTTGATGATCTTACCAGTTTTTACCTGGTGTTGATTAGTGTTAAAGCTCTGCACCTGAGTGTGTCTTAGAAAAAAACATTGTACCAGGAAGCCAAATTGTGCCAAGTTACCACCTTTAAATTTGATTTGATTATACTACCAGTAGTATGTGTAAAAATAAGACTGCTCTTCAACTACAACTAAAAGAGTCAGTTTACACTTAAAGGAGAACTCAAGCCATTTTTGACCCCTACATCATTTCATCCCTGCATCATATACATTATATATACACTCACACACTGTATTTATATGTATATATGTATTGGTGACAACATTGGACATCCAGGAAATGCTGTAGGGGTCAAAAAAGGCTTGAGTGGGGAAGGCTCTACATTCTACTTCATGAATGTCACATTTATTGATGGAATATTGTTTAACTGTGCATGCTTTCCACAATTAAGGGTGAGATTTATTTATTCCACCCCACAGCGAATAAGCACAATTTTAATTCAAGAAATAACAAAAATGCTTCATTTCACAATTGCTTGCATTTGATGCCTCATACTGCTAATGAAGCTAGCACTGCAATTAATGAGATAAGCAAAAGAGACTTTTGATGAGGCCTGCATGTGTGACTGTGTCCAAAGGCCACGTGCGGACACAGGCTATCTCGAAAAAGGCTACAGCCTTGAGGTGAGTAATCACCCGCAGGGAGTTGCTATGAGAATAGCCCTCTTAAAGCCATTAATTAGATCTCCTCTCTCACTGTGCTAACCCCCGAGGTAGGTCACAAGAACTGCAGCTTCTCCCTAACCTTCTGTATTTCCCCTCTCCCGCTGGCCTTTGATTCACCCTCTCCTTCCACTTGTCTTGCTCCTCTGGCCTCCCATCTCTCTCACTCCCTTCTCGCTTTGCCTGTTTATCCATAGCTCTTGTTTGGCTCCAGGCTCTCTGGGTTGCCCAACTCTGCTCTATTCTCAGTGACAAGTCCTAGCAGCGATATAGAGAAGTGAACTTCAGGATCACGCATCGAAAAAAAAAAAATAAATAATAATAATAATAATAATAAATTGCTTAGGATAAAAATAATCCTGATGCTGAATCAAGTCTGATGATGCAATCCTGTATTAATGAAAATTAAGGCAAAACTTTGTTTGACTTTGCTGATGTTCAACACAGACTTAATTACTATTAAAAAAAATACACATGAAACAATAAAAACAAAAAATTGGCAATGTGAAAAAGAAAAATTAAAAGAAGTTAGATATTTTTGAGCAATACCTCAAGTGGTAGAGATATATAGGATATATAGGATTTTTCTTCATCTTATCTGACAGAATGCTTCACTTTTACTGTCACTGTGCATGGAAACTGGTTAAAATGACTAAAAACAATTTGTAAAGTTTAATGAAAGATCAGGATTACATATAATAGAACCATTAGAATAACTAGTATTAGATGCAAACCATGGCAACAGGTAAAGAAAGTAAACACTAACTAGACTATACAGTATGCGCATCCAACACCTTGACCTTTGCACTCACACTTTTTTACTTTACATAATTTTTTTTATATAATATGTTAATGTCACAGTCCTTCATCAATCATGAATAACAGAAAATTCAGCCACCTTGCATGAAATATATACAATTTGTATACATCTCAAATACAAATTGATTGTGTACTACAATGTAATATTTACTATGCTCTTTTTATATTTCTTGCAATGACATGTCACAGTGAATCACACACACAGTAGGTATATGTAAATACTTGTTCTGTGAGCTTTCCTTTATAATCTACTAATCTGTCATACAAGGTAAAAGGTTCATATGCAAAATATAGAACTATCATATTGAAATAAACATACAGAGCAAACGTGTCCCCTTATACGGTTCGCTTAATCCTATCTACTCCATATGCACTGTAACTTCTGAGCTGCATGCCTACAGGGCAGAATAATTTATGTCCCACTGCCTGAGCTGTGGCATGTTCATATCACTGAAGCAGCTTGTTGCACAGGCACAGAGAGAGAAAAGAGAAAAAGGCATGATAACAGTATTAAGTGAGGAAACTGGATTTATATGCTATGTTAACCAAGAGAGCTCTTTTGGGGATTTTTGTAATTATTGTAATTTAAGTGTGACTCTTCTGTAGGTGTGTTCTGAATAAAATGCAAAGATAAATTGCCCTCCATTTGCAAGGTTCCCATTAAACTGTTCACTAAGGCTTGTGGAAAAAGCTCTACAAAAGGATGGACTGGGAGGCATTTAGTCTACTGTGTCTCATATTTTAGTAAAAGATAAGCACTGTGCACTAGCTGAAAACATCCAGCGCAGTAAGCCTAATTTAACTTCTTGAACTTTAACTTTTTATGATGGTATCGAGCATTGGCGATACATATGCACAGTCACAGTCACATTTTTACACTTAATTTTAATGAGGTTTTTTTCAGCAGTTTTTCCCAGTATTTGAAGGTTTTTCATTGTTTTCTACTTATATGCTTGTGGAGAGTGGGAAGTGCAGTACTGTTGACCTGTCAAATTGGACTCTTATACTGTGAAAAAAATAACCCATCCTAAAACCCACTTAGATCATTACAAAACCCATTTAGATCGACCAAATCTATGACACTTCCAAAACTGAGCTTTCATTAATAAGACATTTGACAACACATTATATATCCTTAGTCATATACCTATAACAATGACACCAGCTAAGAGCACAGGTTAAATGCAAACATTTTTCACCTTGAATTTGGACAGACTAACTTCCCAAATTTAAGGTCCTTTGAGGTATTTACATACAGGCATTTTAATATACTATAGTCAGTGTGCCTCTGTGTGTTTGACTGTCATCTCAGTTGTGATCCTGTATATATATATATATAAGTGATTTGTTTTTAGTCTTTTTTGAGAAAATGAGCAAAAGACTCAAGAAAAAAAAACGAAACTATCTAAGGTTTGTTGTATTGTGAGGGCATTTTTAAAACCATTATCATAAATGTTTAAATGAAAAACTGTCTAATGGCACTTTTTCCCACTCCAGCCCTACTCTACTCGGCTCAGCTCAACTCGACTCGCCTCTACACAGTTTGTGTTGTGTTTCCACCGGCCCTGGTACCTACTCACAGTGAGTGGGGTTATAACGCAGCGGTGCTTCCTTGTTGCTCCGTTTAACTTTCGCTGGATCCCCAAGACACAAAGGTCTGGACCTAGTCCACAGACCATGGTGAAAAATTACGTGCAGTTAGCAGATATATTCCTCCTTGCAATTTTTGTCTTTTTAAAAATGCCACGTTTAATTCTTGTGTCGCGGTGTCTCGCTCACTCCTCAGTGACAACGGCTATGACCAATCAGTGATCGGCAATCGTTCGACGTCACCGCTTAGTACCTACTTGGCTCGCTTGGAACCAGAGCTGAGGAGGTACTAAAAATAGTACTTGGTACGAGGAACCGTGCCGGTGGAAACACTACACAAACTGAGTAGAGTCGAGTCGAGTAGAGTAGGGCCAAGGCGAGCCGGTGGAAAAGGGCCATAAAATTGCACATAATAGTGATTTAAGAGTTTTTCCACATATTTCACTAGATAAGATGTCCAAAACTGTGCAACCACACCTGTCAGGACTTTTCAGTCACACCTAGTGGGGTTCTTCCACTGCTTCAATATGCCCATATAGATTACACATTATTTAGTGAGCATATCAAATACCTGGTCTATATTTTGGTAACCCATGCTCATCCATCTTGAAGTCTGCAATGTATATATCCTGCAGTTTATATTGTGAATATAATCAGTCACTGACAAAAATTAAGATTCAGATGAAAAGTTACTTCATGCGCATATTGTATTGACTGACATTCATCTGCTGACATGTTTGAAATGCATATTACTCTTCTTTGGCAGGATTACTTTCATAAAAGCATATCTACAAGTCAAATTATGCCATATGTAAAGCAAAACCAACACAACAAGTGACAGCATGACATATACACTGTCAGCTATGATAATTTGTTTTCATGCAAAAAAAGTCATGTTTAAAGAGGTAAGAAAACACAGATTTTATGCTTATGATGTATTGTCTCATGAGGGAAAATATGTCTCATTTACAGTACAGTATATCCTGCACTGATCTATCTCAACTACATGACTATGACTAAGTAAATTACAAAGAGAAATTGTCAATTTCCTGAAAGTGAAAATTACGGTCAACATACACTGAAAGTGATTGTTCTTTATTTGTACAGAGACAGTACAAGACGATACACAGCCTACCTCAATGTTTTTATTGTTTGTTTTTTTAATCAATAAATCATTATTTTAATGACCTTCTCTATATGCTCTTATCTTCTGTGGTCTCTTTTTCACTTTACTGATGTTAGCCTAATTATTGCAGCATCACAGTTCCCACATGAATAGACAATTTCAACTGAGAAGTAAAGTTTCTTACATATGGAAAAAACTTTTAAAATGCAGGTTGACTTGAAAGTGTACCATACATAGTATAAATGGTTAGAGGTGGCTACATACTCTCAGCTTTATTAAAATATATCTGGGTGTGAACTAGATCTATTGCGGTGTTGAAAGCTACAAACAATCCATAATGCAGAATAAGTTTGACATTGACTTTATCCATTCAAAAAAAAGTATATGATGTTTTTCAGATATATTTCCATGGAAAGAAAACCTGTTTTATATTTAGAACAATGTGGTCAACTTTTCAAATGCATTATATTTCTACAATAATCCATCTTTTATAGTGTCTATAGTCTAAATGTCTCTCATAATGTCTTATGTCTCTAAATGTCCCTGCATGTTATTCTTTATGTCAAGCCTGAGAGAATAATTAATGTACCACTATCTGAGATACTGTGTTACCACAGTAATGTGGTAACCACAGCAACTCTAGTATTGACCAGAGCATAATATACTTTAGATTAGAGGGCTAGTTGCAACATAAAAAAGACAGGTCAGTGTGCATGAGCACAATACAAGTTTTGCAGAAACTCAAATCTGACAACGTACACAGTGAAGAATGTTTGTTGTTAATGTTTGTTTGTGTCAGTCAGAGCTGCCAGTAGCAGAGCTTTGTCCTGTGCCAGTATGAGAGCAACCATTACACAATAAGGGCAAGAGCAGTTACAGCTCACTATGTGAGAGGAATACATCATTGTGACAGGGAGAAATTGACCAAGAACATTTCTTAGAAAGGCTTTCCCTCTGAAACTATTTGCGTCTACAAATATGCAGAGAGGACAGTTTTAAGCAAATTACATGTTACATAGTAATCAAAATGTAAGCAATGTGGGATTAACCAACAATTATATTAATCCACAAAAATAGTCTTATATCCATGTTTATCTTTCATTTTTTTTGTAACCGACTCATCGTTGTGCTTATTCCAATATGTATCTACATGCATATTGTGTGTGTGTGTGTGTGTGTGTGTGTGTGTGTGTGTGTGTGTGTGTGTGTGTGTGTGTGTGTGTAAGGCACATCCATGATACAGACTCCCTGACTGTATGATGGATATATGTCCACACACATGTTCACAGCTGTCTGTTTGTATTGAAGTATGAACACAGCTTTAGGGAGAGGTCAGAAAGGACATGAACACTTGAGTTGATTTATTTCTATCTAGCACATTGCAGAAGATTAAATGTAATTGCTGACTCCTGCAGGTATTTAAAAGCAATTTAAATGTTTACATCATGATGATAATCAACATATGCTGACACTTTTAGCAAGAGTGGAAAAAAGAAAAAAGCAGCTCTCTGTTGCCGGCAGAGAAAGGCTAATGGAATTGACACTACATCTGAGAGATTCGGACAGGACCCATGGTAGATATATAGTAAATTATTAGGTAGAGCATATATATATATTTTATAAAAATGGTACATTAGTGGCTTTTTCCTTGTCAGCCATCATGAGAAGCTATCTTGCATATCGCAAGATGTGTTTGAGTCACATTTATGACTTGAAAATTATAAATCAGACTTGTTATTTGGGGTTCACTAAATCTCTCCAATATTCTTCCACAATGTTTGGTTAAGAAAAAAATATAGAATTACACACACAAAGATATCTCTCTGAATTCAGTATTGATTGTGTTGAATCTGCAAGGGTTTGTGGATACTGAAGTCTACTAAATAATGCACAGAACGTAATCAAAAACTGTTTTGATTTATAAAAAACTGTAAATCCCTGTAATATTTGCACTTAAGTGTGGATTGAAAAAAAATCATATAGTTGCAAATTTGAAAATTTCTGGAGGGATTGTTTCAATTTCAGTACAAGTCTGAAGAGTTCTGTGATCCTACTTAAAGCCAAGCTCACTGCAATTCTGAGCTGTGCCAAAGACTGTTTCACTCACAGTACACTCATAGTCTCCGTGCAGAGTTTTATTGCACTGAAAGCTGCTGGCTGCTGTAAGTTTTAAGTATCCGACAGTTCCTGTTTCACTGCAAACATTGCAATGTTTTCTGGTTGATTTTCCCATATACCATATTTTCCGGACCATAAGTTGCTCCGGAGCATCAGTCGCATCAGCCAAAAAATGCATAATGAAGAGCAAAAAAATTTGCACTGGACTATAAGTCACATTTTTTGGGGGAAATTGTGATAATCAAATGCAAGAGAGGGAGCCCTGTCTGTGTTATGCTAGCGGGGGTGCTGCTGAGAGAGCTACAGGTGTGTTCAGGGTCGAAGTCAGACAGTCGGACACAGTAGTTTCGGCCAGTCGTCCTGCAACTACACAATATATTATAGCCTATATTTCTTCAGCGAGAGAAATACAAAGTATGGCGGGAGTGCGTGACAAAAGATTGTAAAGAGTGAGAGCCCTGTACTCCTCTGATGACAGACTGCAGCTGACAGCAAACGCTCTGTGATGCACTGCAATGTAACGTAACTGCACGGAGACTGCGAGTGTACGGAGACTGCGTGAGTCTTACTGCTTATTTTCAGTGTGAAAAGGACAAATGAAATTACTCTGTATGTTTTAATACATACAGAGTACTTGAGTGTACGTCGCAGGATTAGTCAAAACCATGAAAAAAGTGTGACTTATAGTTTGACAAATACAGTAGTACTTAGAGGTGTAAACCTTCACAATCTTTATTTATGATGATCACACATGATTACATTTGGTTATAATGTGTTTCTGTAGCAAAGTGCAAAAAAAAAGTGGTTAGTGATTGTACAGGAAAGTGAGAGAGAAGAAAAGAAACATGTAGGTGGTAGAAGGAGTAAATGTCTAGATATATGTGCTTTAATAGCCTGTACTTTGCCTCAGTCTGTGTGTGTATGTGTGCATGTGAGTTTGCATGCATGTTCAGCCTAGAGAATCAAAAGAGTGCCTGACATTTAAAAACAACATTTGATTCTTATTTCATATTAGTGCAAGGTAATATTCAAAGAGAAGACATTCGGTTGTCTTATGTGAAACCACTAACACTTACAGTAACCCCTTCCTGCATCACAAGGCTATGTATTCACCTATCTTTTTGTCTGCATGTCATGCTTGAATGTGTGTGTGTATGTGAGGATTTAAAGTTCAAACAATGGAAAAAGAGAAAAAAATAAGAAGGTGCTGCAGTCACAGGTCAAAACCAACTAAGGGCATTGTCATCACACACTAAAAGATTAGCACAGGCAGAAGACTACAGTTCTAGCCCCATTTTACAAATCCTCTCATGCAAATTAGGTCATCACCATGTCAGTATTCTCTGGAGGATAGGAATGTACTTGAAAAACAGCATCAGGTGGAGGGAGAAGGCAAAAGAAAGATTTGTTATTATGCTTAATATGAGATAAGGCAAACTGCCGAGAAAGAATAAAGAGTCATAGAGGCTACCTGGGTCTCTGTAAATTAAAGAAGATGATCTAGACCTGCTCTGTGTGAAAAGTGCCCTGAGATAACTTCTGTTGTGATATAAATAGGATTGAGTTGACTTGACTGCTATGGACCTAATCTAGTTTTGAAAAATGAATAACACACATCCTTCATGATTTACACACAGATATGAAATTTAATTAAAACTAGACCCAAGGTGAAGCAGTTATAGCTTTACAAAGTGAGCCTATCAGACCTAATCAGGCCAATAAGTACAATTTTTTTAATGCCAGAACACAGTGCCAAATTGTATCCTGGCTGTAACGCAGGGGTCTGCAACCTGGTTCGGCAATGGGCCAGAGCCGTTCACTGGAGGGTCCAACACAGTTTATGTGGAGTGGAGCAGTGCAGTGGACACACATGGTTGTTTTGACAGTTCGGTCTGTTTGAATATTATTTTTGTAGCAATTTCAGAATAAAAAGAATCAATAAAAATGTTGACTTTTGA
>JANJYP010007872.1:0-25583 GCA_024605115.1 Rastrelliger brachysoma | reverse complement strand
GGCCTCTATGAACAAGTTCAAATGATCTGTTCTTATGTAAGGAATAGATTTAATAAGCTATAAAATGCAAATAAAAAGCAGAGGACATTTCAAACACAGTAAAAATGAAAATAAAATGATCTAAAACAGACCAATATTTGATTAACATAAAATAAAAAGTTTGATTCTATCTGTGTGCAACAGTTTGGTTAATTTTTGTATACATTTCCAGAGCTATATTTATATTCTGTAGCTCTGCGGAAATATCTTTACAAATTTGTTCTGAACTATTCAAGTAGCAACAACATTAGTAGCAACCTTAGCAACATTAGCAACTGAAAGGCTACAGAATAGACATCTGTTTATGGGTAATGTACCAACAGTCTGATGTCAGTTTATCATGACAATAAATAAACAACAGAAAATAAGAAGCATGTTATATCACCTTTAAGTATCTTATTTGAATAAGGAAAAACATCAAATACCCTCTGGTTTCAGCTTCCAAAGATTTGCACTTTTCTCATTATTTATTTTGGTTTTGCACTGTTGTTTGGACAAAACAAGACATTTGAAAATGTCACACTGGACTCTAGGAAATTGTGATTACTATCATCAGTGAAACTAAAAATATTTTAGAACTCACTAGACTATCTGTCCCACCACCCCAAACACTCAAAGAACATAGTGAATCAATCTGTGAAATGCATCAAATTCATTGAGTCCATTGTTCAGAAGGGCGTCTCAACGGAAAGCATGACATTCCTTTCTGATTCAGTACAGTCACTGTGTGGACAAATGGGTGTAAATGTAAAGTGACTTACATAATTGAACTGCTTGGTTCATAAGATTATTTGCAGATGTCAGTAAGTGAAAGGATTCACTCAATTAAACTGACAATTTCTCATCCCGTGAAGGCATTTAACTCACCTTCTCGCTCCATGCCCACAACCCAATTCCAAGGAACGCCACACCAAGAAACTAACAGGAGAAAGAAGAAGAAAGAGACAAAACAGGAAGATTATTATGCTACAACTGAACATACAGTCATCACAGAGAAGCACCAGTGAAAAACCACAGTGAGATTTTCCTGGCAGTGGTCCATTACTCAATATTTCTCAGCCCAGTCTGCAGTATCAGCAGGAGACTCCCACATTAGAAAGCAAATTTGAACAGCCTGAATGCATTATGACTACAACCTACAGTGCACCAGTTCAAAAGCTTATTTCAGGATTTGAAAAGTCAGGAATCAGCACATTTATAGCAATGTCATCATTGCTTGTATTATGATATAAAAAGAACAAAAATAGACTTGTCTGTGATTATAAAAGTGGTTAATTAATAAAGTTAACTGATAGGCTAACAAATATTCATTTTGTTCTCATTTGATTGTTACAAATGCGATGAGCTGTGTACTTTTCTGCTTTGTGCTCAACTGTCTGAAAACAGGCTGATTAATGGGTAACTTTAATACAGTAAGAATCAAATTGAGCAAATAAAGATAGCAAGACTGTTCCTAAGACAAGAACTGACATGTGGTGCCAAAACACTATAATATTAATGTGTATATCTGTATTTTTTGTAAGTAATTGCATTTTCTTGAATAGATTTAGTACATCCTAGTAGGAAAATTAAAGGGGACCTATTATGCTCATTTCCAGCACAATATATTTTGGACTACTCTTAAGTAACTTGGCATGATTCACAGTTAAAAAAAACTTTGTATGTGTCCTATACTGGACTTTTACACAGCCTATAATTCAGTCTTGTCTCTCAACAGGCAGCCTTGGCCTATTGCTCCACTGGGGCGGCAACCTGCGGCTCTTCAGCCCATCTGCAGCAGCTCCCTGTTACTTTGGTGAAAAAAAGTATCATATCATCTGTATTGTCATATGACACTTTTTTTTCACCATTTAGAGTCTCTTCATCTTTTGTGTGGATTATTGTTAAATTACTGAGCTAAATTTCACAGCTCCCCCAGTCCACATGTCCATGTGTTGTTGGTCAAGATGAACCCTGATGGTTGGTTCAGTGCACCAACCAGCCCCCTCCAACACTTAAAAAACTTATTTCGCTTTGCAATACAGGAATGTGATTACACCCAAAAATGAATATTAAAGGAGCTGAGCAGTGAATTTGTGCAGTGTACACGGAGCTGACAACCATATAAGGAAGTCACAAGTTGACATTGTCTTGGGCTGACCCTGAAAAATGTTGAAAAGCAAGTTTTCAGAGTAGTCTGAAGTCAATGTTTTTTGTAACAGGGATTACTTCAACTTTTACTTCTACATTTATCTCATTATTTGACATTTTAACCATGTTTAATACATTGAACTCTGTAGTCATATATAGGGATGTCACGAGAACCGATACTTCCGGTATCTTTCGATTCTACAATGTCAAAACACCGACGATGCCCACTTTTTTGAAGTACCGCTGGCACCGATTCCGGCGCTGGCATAGGTGCATAGGTGCAAGTAGGACTACATAATGGATTACAAACATACAAATGTCATAACAAAAGGCAGGTGCTTGTGCTTTTTATCTGTGCTCTTTATTTAGTTTGTTTTTTGTTTTTTTTACTGTCATATCGAAATTGGTATCAAGAATCGTGTCGTATATAGTCATATACGTAGATATACAACTGAAAATATAGAAAAGCATAATAAATTCCCTTTTCTTAAGTTGACTGAAGAATTTAGAGATAACTGTCCAAACTTCATGAAGCAGCTGCCAAGGGAGGGTTGTTTTTGATAGCCAGTTTCCAATATGTAGGCCTTCCTTCTCAACACTCTGAGGTCTATTACAGGCCAAAGAACTTACCGTGGTACTTATTATACATATTTCAAATGGGGATATACCATATGCATACTAGGGATGGGAAGATTAATCGATACGTATCTGTATACGTATGTGTGGGCACAATGCAAGTGCAGCCATGAATAGATGCAATGTTGGGAGGGGTGAAGGAGACAGACATGAGGTCGGTGCTGGTACAAAAGGAGACCAGTGAAAAACTAGTGAGGCCTAAAAAACCTAGATGCCCGGTAATAAATAAGATTTGTACAAGTAAACAAAAAATGTGTGTGTGATGTGTCTGCATACCTCTCAGAAAGTAAGGATATGCAGTAAGTTAGTAAGTAGTAAATGAGACGGTGACATAGTGTGAATGAAGAGGCGTCTGTCCATGCTCCGGCCCCTGTCTCGTACTCATATTGGAATAAGTCTCATTGTTGTTAATCTTGAGCTTCCTTAATTATGAGTGTACTGTACTGTCAATTTGAAAAAGAACAGAAACAAGGCCTGCTTGGGAAGGGCCTTTTTGTCATCAAACTCACTAAATTACATGACATCATTCCTTTGTAGCATTATATAGCAATGTATCGCATTGCACTGTATCGCATTGTGTTGCATTATATTGCATTGTGTTGGAGCAAATCCTGTTGAATCGCACTGCATCAAGGTTAGGGTCTGAATCGTATTTCATAGGTAACTGCTGCTTGAGTATCTATAATGTATCAGATCACTGGCGGTCTATTGAGATAGGTATCGTGTGGTGTACATTTGTCAACCATCAGTTTTTATATTGTGACAGCTGTAGTCTATGGGACTTTGTTCACAGAAGATTTAGTTGATTATAATAGGTAGGCATTATAATAGAGACTACAGCAACATATAATGTGTCTACTGACAGAAAATCAATAATAAAGTAAAAATGTCAAATATTTTACAGTTCCAGATGTATTGATACATGTGTCCTTGTATCAATACGTATCGGTTAATTCTCACATGATGATCTACTGCTTTTCTCTTTGCTACATTGTACTAAATTAAATATCTTTGGGTTTGGACTGTTGCTTGAATATAACAAGCAATTTTAAGAATATTTATTTATCTATTTGTTTATAGATTTTTAAAAAATGCTTTAAAAATGAAAAAAATGGTTAGCTGTAGCCTGAATCATAATTCAAATTGACATATATAGGACCACCCCTAAGATTAAATAAGGCTATAATAATATTTCAAAATATATCTAAGATACTGTCTTGCAAAATAACAATAATATGTCAAAGCTGAGAGAAGAAATATATTTAGCTGATATCATCTTCAAACATGCCTACAGACTCAAAGTTTTATTCAACACAATAAATATAGTAAATTGCATTGAGGATGTAAAATGTTGGACGACACAAAGATTTTTTTCAGTTAAATCAGCCCTAATCTTCAGCCAGGCAGACCTCCACCATCAATGCCTTCATTTCTTTCTATGTAGGAGCCAGTCAGCCATATCTCACCTGCAGCGGGCTCTAAATGCAGCAGTGAGACTCCTTATTGGCATCAAGTAGAGAGATCATAGTTCTTCTGTTCTGCCCTCTCTTCACCTGTTATCAGTAAAATACATGCCTGATTTTAAGGTTTTTTTTTTATTAATTTGGGTTAAAGCACAGCATGGACTGGCACCAGATTACATTTCTGAACTGCTCATCCCACTATTCTACCTGAAGACCCCACAGACCTGCTGACCAATCACTGCTTTCCCTGGTCCACGCACCCAATTCTAACATTTTCAGTTGTTGGCCCTAAAAAGTGGAATAGTTTCAATAATGTTCCCCCTCCACTGACATCTTTAAAACTAATTTAAAGATCCTCTTCTCTTTAACCTCATCACAATGACACAACTGACCACACTGACTTCATTTGTTATTTGTGCAACACTGCTTATGTATTGAGATGTTTTATGTTTTAATAAATTCACTTAAATTCACACTTGGTCCTCAAAGTGGGGTCCAAAATACCCAGGGGTCATGGAGGGGGTTACAAGGTGTCTCCAGCAAAGAGAAGTGTAGCCTAATTTATTTTCACTATAACTGCATTCACAAGTCACACAGTGACAGCACGTGACTATTTTGGTTATGGTTATCATACAATTTCTGTGATAAAACATCTAAAAGCAAAACATTTAATGAGATAGTGAACCATCTCACAAAATCTTACCAAAAGGGGGTCCTCAAAGTGAAAAAGTTTGAGAAACATTGGTCTATAGATACTTATTATTGATACTTGTGGTCCAGAGGAGGAGATAAGTTGTTTTGGCTGTGATTTCACTGCACAGGAGAAGGGATGAAGATGTTCTGCACATAGTCTTCTCCCTCCCCCCCATCTCCTCCAATAAACACACACATAACATCGTATATTTAAAAACATCCGCAATTGCGGGTACTGTAAACAACTGATGTGTCTGTCGGTAAAACAGTCAGGAAAGCCCCTTTATTCGAGCTCCGCACACACTGCTGCTGTACACACAGGAACAAAAGCGTGCTGATGGGTGACAGTGGGAGCAAGTGCGCTGGAGCGGTGAGTTTATATTGCAGGGATGAAATCATCGAGGAACAAAGAAAAAAAACACGACTGTCACATAATTGAAGCGATTGTTAACAGAGAAAACACAAAGCATGTCGTGTCCATGTGTTCAAAAGAGGATACACGAGGCCTTAAGTCACAAACAGAGGGACTTACCCAAAAAATTATGTTGAAACCGAAGATGAAATACTTGATGCAGCAGCTCACTTCATGAGCCTTGAAATGCTTTCCGGACATCATCTGTAAGGATTTTTTTTTTCACAAACGCCACCCGTAGGGAGAAGGAATCACATCTATAGTCCTCTTATGTTTGACAGCCTGGTTGTGGAAACACCCTTTTTTATTTTTTACGGCTCGACAAAACGCGCCGTCAATTGTTTCAGTGTCTAATAATAAACATCATCCTGTTTCCCCGCAGACAAAAAGGCGCAGATGAGGCCGCAGAGTAGTGTTGAGTCTGGCAGTGAGTCTGTCAAATATCAATTTACCCCCGATATGGATCTCCAGTGGTACAACGGTGAAATAAACCCACAGAAATCAACCAGATTGAAACCGATGGTTTTCTATCTGACCCATAATCTAGACATGGCTGTTACTTCATTGACTGATGTGGGAACCAATCAGTGTATTCAGTGGTCAAAAGAGGCGGGACTTCCTCTAGCAGAGGCTCCCTCTGCATTCATGACTGTAATTAATACAGTGCAGCATGATAGTCAATCAGATCTAGTATCATGTATTCATCACGGACCAATTAATTAACTTTATAATAGAAAATAAGATTATAAAATTTAATCTTAATATATAAGGAGAACCAAAGAGTTCAATACTGAATAAATTATTCGTGAATACATAACCATGAATAAATTCAGATTATATGATATAATCATGTAAATGTGAAGAAATCAATATATTTTTCCACGTTCTTCTTAAGGGTTTATTACTAGTTGTATGATTAGAGTTGATTTTAACCATTTTCCCAAAAGATCAGCCAAGACTACAACTTTTCAAAGGAGGAAAATATTCAAAATTATATACAGTATATATAAAAAAAAACAGCAGGAAAAAATTACCTGGAAAAAATAATCAAGAAAACAAGCAGAATTAAATAACGTGTTGTAGCAATTAACAAAGTTTTAATGAATTATTTCATTATTTTATTGTACAATGTGTATGCATTAATGTTTATTTTATAATGCCATATTTATTTCATATTAAACTGTATGAAAAATTGTATATGTATTGATACTATACTACCCTCTAACTTATGATAGTAATATTATACTTTTTAAAAAGATGCTTCAACTTCATATGCAGTATGAACTACAAAGTAATAAGAATTCATGTTTCAGTTGTTTCACATCACAGCATCAGATAAGATTTATTTCATGAAGACATTTAACATGGTTGTAAAAATACAAACTCATATAGATGCAGTACAGTGAAATGATGTGCCATCATTATTATTGTTGTCAGTAATTAGCAGATAATGGTTCTGGTTACCAGTCTTAAGGCTCACATACCTAGATCGTTTCGGAGGTTCTTGTATTTTTCTTTGTTTGAGTTGCTTGTACTGTCATGTATTGTATTAAGTGTCTTTTTTGTTTTGATCCACAAATCCTACATATCATACCTTTGTCATCCTGTATTTCCTCCCAGCATCTTTACTTCAGCTATTTTAAATATCAGATAGAAAAGCTAAAATGTAGAAGGGATTGTGTACCTTGTTGGTCCATGTGCAGACATGACGAAACGATGCATGTGGTAAACCTGCACATTTGTAGCTGTTAAACTTCAATGACACTGTAAATCTTTTTTTTTTATCAATTTTTGACAGCTGTAATTATTTAATAGAAAAGTTCTCTGTTGTAAGTTAAGATGTGGAAAAACTTTGCCCCCTAGTGGCACAAATTGTCACTTGAAGTATTATAATGGTTGAAGTTGAAAATCTATTCAGCACCGTAATAATAGCAGAAAAAATGTTAAGCATAATTTTTTTTGATTGTTGCATTACTCCATGGATGTTGTTATGGCTGTAACTTGGGTGATTAATAATGAAAACAGTCGCAATCATTTAGGAGTATTGGATTGGGTTTATTGCATAAAATAAAATACTAATGTTATAATCTATTACAAATTTGTTTACAAAAACAGGATAAATTATGAAAATAAATACCTCTGTGCAGTTTGTCTGTATTGTCAATGCAAGCAGAGAAAAAAAGATTTACATACACAAAAGTCCTTTAAAAAAGACATAATTCACTGTTATGTCATCATAATTACACCTCATGCCAAGACAAATATCATGATGAAGAGGATTAGCATTAAACAGGCTGCCCTGTTCACACATATTCATATCTGATGGTGATTCACTTAGTATACAAGTTGTGCATATTTTGCTCTGCATCGTAGAAACAACCCACTATCATGGATCCCTTGTATGATTTGCAGCACAATGTTCTACTCGACCACACTGTTCAAACTGTAAATACTGTCATTAAATTTCTCCTGAAACTACAATAATAAAAAAAGAAACGGTTCATAACAAGGTTTGGCAATACAAAGGTAGTTAATAATAATAACAACAACATCAAAATCACACACCCTTTAGGCAGTGGCTTTAAATTTGGCAGAACTTCACTTGCAAAAATATAAATTGTTTTTTGGATTTAACAAAATACTTCAAGTAGTTAAAAATATCAGAAAATTTGCTGGTTTCTTTCCAAATACCAATCCTTCATTTGACCCTTAACATGTGCACAACTTTTGTCATCGGTTTGAGTTTCCGGAGGATTCTGCAGGAAAACAGTTTTTTCCCCCAGCAGCAAAATATTTGTTGAACAGCTTGAGGCAGTTTTTAACAATAACATGTGCAACAACGGTTCGAGGTGAAAAAGCTTTGGTGACCTTTGCCTTTTTCGAGTTGGACTTTAGCTTTGCAACACCCAATGTGCTTCCCTTTTTTAAATTCTACACACACATAATTACGTTTTCTCTTTTTTTCTAAATTTGACTACAGGTTAAAGAGGTAATACATCCTAATCTGTCCCAAAACCTTTACCTCACACCAATTGCAATTGATACACAGCTTTTCCCCTTTTAAAGCAAACATGTTGCTTTGTTAGTCTGTTATTCTGTTTGATTAAAGCTTTCTTCTACTGAAAGTCTACTGAGTCTACTAGAATAAATAACCCTGACGAACAGCTTGAGAGTTGAGATGCCTGCATGAAATAAAATCAGCAGAAAAAAACTCGTCAGCAGTTAAGGGCTACTGTACATAAGCAAGAATATTTGAAAAACAAATTGAATTTTAAATTATTCAAACTATCATTCATCTGGATTGTTTAAACAGTGCTGTGCACTGTCCTTTTAGTCAACGACTTTGAGAACTATTCTTCATCTTGTGCAAAATATTTAACAATTTAAGTGAATTGTCATACTTCAAAATGTTTTTAATTTTACATTCAATTTTTTTTTTGTACTTTGGGTTTTGGCCAATGTTGAAGGGTACCTGTTCATTCAGTAATATATGAATGATTTGCTTTTGAAAATTACACCACAAGTTAACACACTATACACAAGAATATATTAAACACATTTTTCAAATACTGTCCTGGACAATCACAGTTGCATGCTATAAGTAATACATAACACACCCATCACAGAAACAACCCTACTGTGTGCCTTTTAAACTCAGCTGTTCATCCGCACAAATGGTAGGCAGGACAGCGTGAAACTATTATGTACTGAACACACAAGGCTTTGAGTGTTTTACCTTCCTGTAACACTCCTACAACATCTCATGTACAAGCTGGTTGAGTCATTGAGCATAGTAAGATGAAAATTGAATGCATTATGCATTGATCACAGTTAATATATCCAGTGCTTCATTGTTTCTAACCCTGGGTTTGAAATGGCCTGACTGCACCTATGAGATGCTATAATTGTGTTTATAAAGGCAATCTAATGCTTTATAATGAGGTTTTCCAAGTTACTAGAAAAAGTACAAAATCTTGTCCTTAATAAAGCGTGAAATGCATGACACTAATACTTTACCCTTTAGAGATTACATGATTCCCTTTGCAAAGCCTGAGAACAAGTTTAGTACACTGAAAAAGGTTTCTTGGCTTTGATATGGTGTTATGTAAAGAGTCACCCTATGTCATCAAGCTAGATAAATCTGTGACACTTTTTGTTCTTTGACAGAGCTGCATAAACACTGTTGAGTAATGGAGACCAGACCAGGG
The DNA here is from genome assembly GCA_024605115.1 of Rastrelliger brachysoma. Lineage (NCBI taxonomy): Eukaryota > Metazoa > Chordata > Actinopteri > Scombriformes > Scombridae > Rastrelliger > Rastrelliger brachysoma. The sequence goes on along the minus strand of JANJYP010007872.1, from coordinate 16,002 downwards.
AAGGAAAAGGGAAAAGGTAAATCCTAATGTTTGACCAAAATGTGCATCATCCACATCTATCAGCCACTAATAGAGGCAACCTGACTCACAGACATGATGATGTTATCTTGCTGGGACACATCCTGGGGAGAAATGTCAAACTGCAACCAGCAGAGCAGACACAGGTCACTTTAAGTCACCTTGATAGCAGACTTCTTGTGAACAAAGAGAAATGAAACATAGGGTACGCCAATGAAGGCCCATTTCTCATTGGGCCAGAACATGATGACTGGACCTCGCTCTGGGGCCTCAGTTGCTACGTCAAAGTAGGCGAAGCAAACGCAACCCAAGTAGGAAGCCAAACAAATAAGGATGTGCCTGTAAGAGCAAGAATGGTTTGAATGAACATGTACAGTATGTAGCTGGTTAGCTTAGCTTAGCAAAGGGAGGGGGGGGTCTGACTAAAGGGAAAATAATTCAACCAATACTGTTAAGATCATTAACACGTTATATTAACACAATATATCAGATAATTAAGTTACATCATTTGTGTGTGTGTGTGTGTGTGTGTGTGTTTGTATGTGTTTACATGAAAAAAAAAATCACAATTTCTTGTTTTTACACATTGTGTTTTGATATTGATTAAACAAACTTTAGCTGTGTGTGTGTATGCTCATATTTTGTTACCTGTGGACAGAGCCAGACCAAGCTAAGTTAACTGGCTGCAGTTTCATAGTGAATGGACAAATATTATAATGGATAAATTATTGAATTTTGACAGTTATAATAATAATAATTTCCCTTTTAAACTCTCAAAAGAATGAAACCTACATAATGAACAAGTATCACATTACGAATTTTCTGAGTTAGCTTTGAGCTTACCAAGCACAGTGTAAGTAGGGAAAGTTGACAGATGACCACATTTCACAGAATATTCTGTCACTGATCCAGCAAAGCAGAGCCAGCGCCCACCAGATCCCTGAGATCAGGCCCAGCTTGAACACACGTGGGTTTTCACACCTATCAAACAGAGCAATGAGGAATGTTTACAATAGAATAACAACACAAGTCTCACAGTTAATGTGTTACTCAATGTTTTTCATTCACTTTTACATACTGTATAAATTGTTACGGTTACCATATAATCATACAGTGTGCACTGTTTTTGTAAATATCCATTTAATTTCCATAACTGTGTTCAGTCTTGTGAATGCAAAGTTTTAGCTCATGTTATTTATGTATGCAAAAACACAAACCATACATTCTAAAAAAGTACATTTTTAGCACCTCTAATAGTAAAGTTAAAAGAGCAACAAAACAAAAACAGTCAACAAACTGGAGGTAAAATAATAATCCAACTATGATGTCATATATAAAATTGCAGTTGCGCTGGGACATTATGAAAATATCCTTTCTTCCTTGAGGCATCTTAAAATGCATCCCAGAGGCAATTCAAACGGATCATACAGGGGGATGATAGTGTGTATACCGTTATTGAGCACAAGCCAATGAAACAAATATTCCAGCTGGTTCTGCGGTTTCCCAATGAGTTTACAGTCTGTTGTAACCACTTTGGCATGCTTTATATCAGCAGTTAAGATCTCTGTACTAGGAAGTTAAACTGTAAATTAACATATTTTTCTTTAGATGACTGTCAGAACGGTGACCCATGTACAGAGTACTCTGGTCTACATCTGCACAAATATCTCCTAGTGGACGCACCACTGACCTACAGAGACATGTGCTAATCCAAAGAGCTGCTGATAAACTATTCTTAGTCTTGTGCTCCTTGGACATACCAGTCGCAACCCTGCTGCTGCCCAACAGTGTGGTCACTGTGACACAGTTTGTCACCGTCCCTCAAGACACAGCACTGGATGAAGTCATCTCACTTAACGAGCCTTTCATTTGGGTTCCCATTGTTCCAAAGAAAGAGGAATGCCGGGATGACACAAACTCAACTTCCAGAAAGCAACGGAACAAAATAACATTGAGATAAACAACAAGCATTACTTAGTTACACAGGTGATGGAATTTTTTAAGAGTAGCCTTAAGTTAAGGATGAGCACTAATGATGGTTCTGTAACAAGGTAAGGAGAAACACAAACATTATGCAAGGTTAAAGGTAGCCTATGCAACCTTTAGTAAACAGAGGTCACTGTGGCCACAAGCAACAGCTAAATGATAATGGTTAAGCCTGCATTTTGGCCACTTGGGGGCAGTGTCATGGGTTAAAACAACATTGTAAAACTGTACAGAGAGCAAACATTGGTTCTGCTCTATGAAACCTGGAGCTTCACTAAAAGTCATACTTACATTGTAATAACCCACATATCAGAACACAGACTTATTAAACTGCATGCCTTGTCAGCCACTCCATTTATACTGTAAGGACAGTAATCTATCAAATAATTTAATTTTGTTTATTAAATATTTCTCCATATTTCAATTTTCCATAAGCCCTACACCATGTAACTAGGTTACAGCTCAATAAAAGCTAGTTCAAGCTAGCTGCAGCATATTATTTTCATTATTAAAATTATTATTTCATCGTCTTAAAAATCCCTCAAAATTATGAATCAACTATCAAAATAGTCACTTCACACAGTAGAAACTTGCTAACATTGACCATAATCTACAGGTAATACAGACTACAACTGAGTAAAGGTGTGTTTGATTTGTTACATGGTTAACTTTTTAAATGTTTAAGAAAGATTTCTTCTTTCAAAAGTTACATGGTCTTGGTTTTGATAAAGCGAGCCAACTAATAAGGCAAACTAGAAAATTGTCTCGATGTTACATAATAGGCCCCGACAGTTAGAAGGAAAAAATACCGGTGTCAGGCCTACTCATCAGCTACAGGAAGTACAAAAATAGATAGCCAATGATACCTCCTGCCAGAGGGAAACAGACTACAAAAAGAGTAATCTATATTATATTAATTTTGTTAAGTGTTTCCAATTGATTATTTAGTGGTGACCAAATGTACGACTGGAAAAATGGACCAAATCCAGACATCGTATGCATCAGGTACTACGTCAGCTAACAAAATATCTGCCTTTACATACACACAGTTATAAGTCTTTAGTGAGCCTCTACCCCTTCCTGCCACCAACAAACTTACACTAACTACCACACTGCTGGATAAGTGGAAAACTGCAGCTATCAGTTCAAACAGAAGCATTTGAGATAATGCGAAGACGCTGATTCAAGTGAGTCTGATGGAGAGGTGGACTGTTGGAGGAAAAGATAAGTGAAGGAAAGGCCCAGCCCGTCTTGTCTCGGGTGGAGTCCTGCCATGATGCTTCTCTCACTCGAGGGAATAGAAAGGAAGAGGCTCCATAAGATCACTGAGACAAAACCTGATGCTTATCAGACAACATGGAAGACAGCTCTTTGTGAATGATGCTTTATATGATGGCACAGCTTGCATGTTACATGTCAGTACCTTCATAAACCATATAAGACTGGATTAATGAATACCAACACTACACAGTGCAGTGTTGAAATTATGATCAGCTACTGGACACTATATTTCCTGATCCAACCTTTTTTTTTTCTTGCAATTCAAATTCTGATACACATCCTCAGCTTATGTGTCGATTCTTTGTATCAATTCAGACTGCTAACAAGATTGATAGTGTAAAGTTTTGGGAAGTTTCCTTTATCTTTCTGGAAATCAATAATATGTCTAAAGCCTTGATTGTGATTTAAAAAAAAGTCATGCAATACAGTACAACTGAATCAGTGGGACTTGTAAGTTTTTTTAGTTTTACATAAATAAACAATTGTTTTTATACAGTCTCTGAAAAGTATCAATCCATTATTTCATCTATGTGAAAATTTATTTTGCTCTCTTAATTTCAATGTACTTGCTGTATTGTATTATACCTGCTGTTCATGACTAGCATTATTGCAACAATTCCATTTATGGACTTGTTGAGGCAACGATAATGTACATCCTACATACTGGACAGGTTGTTTTTGTACAACTGGAAGTGACTAGTAAGGGGCCGGCAGCTGTACTGTAGAAAAAGCAAACAACAACAAAATAGTCCGTCCTTTGTGAGGGCAGAAGTCCATCAGCCAGGGCTACAGGAATTTCTCCCACTTAGCAGAACAAAAACATGCAGCCTTTATAGATAACTGGCACCAACAATAATGTCAAGAATTACTAACAGGTTGAACAATAGATGACTTAAGGTTACAAGACTGATGGTGGTGAATAAGGGTTGTGGGAAACGGAAACATTATGTGACGGAGGAAAGCATTAGAGACAGAAACACATGCACACATACACACTCACATGCACACACACACACACACACACACACACAAGTGGCTTGTGTGTTTTCAGGAACATTCTTTCACATCATAAGTCTCTATAATTAGCTTGGAACAGACAACATGTCATTAAACAATGTAAGTACAAAAGGCCAAGGGTAAGACATTAATGTACTGTAGACTGCAGACACATTACATGTTTCCCTTTTGTCCTGTTATCTACTAAATATTACAACAGCTGATTTAACTGAATAGGTAAATTTTCAACTGCAGACATAGAAACAAATCACTAGTATTTGATGCGGGTGCAAGAGCAGTAAGTTCAAGCTAATATTTGTGTACCTTAACCAACTCATAAAACTAATTTGCTAATATCTGACCTGTTGACATTGACAATATAAATTAGGATATCTAAAATTCCTACACCTCAAAACAACAAATCATGACTGTTATACAGTACCAGTGAAAAGTTTGAACACAACTTCCCATTCACTTACATGAAAAATGGTGTCCGAACTTTCAACTGGCACTGTAAGTATATGTAAATAAGTAAAATAAAATCAAACTCACATCTACAAATGGTTGTCTGGTAGTTAGGTAGGTTCAACTAAATTTGCCCTCCAGAACCTGCTTTTACAGCTCTTCTTAACTTCTTAAATCATTACATTTAGAATAGTCAGCATAATAGTTTTTAGGAACAATGTCTGCCGCAAATGTATAGTAGATTATTCAGAGGATAAATAAAGCATTTTCCCTGATGAGGACATTAGGAGGATTACCAAACCTCTGACTTTTCATCCTCTGGATACAATGAATATCTGGATTAAGTTTCATGTCATATCCTTCCACAGTGGTTTTTGATTTTTTTTCAGTCTGAACCAAAACGGCGGACTGACAAACAGACCATTATTACCACCCTTAGAACCTTGATCCAGGTCTGTCACACTATGTACTACCGTGTAAAAAAAGTAATGCTTGTGTTGAGTAACAACATAACACATAGTACATGAAAAACACAAACTTAGACTGAGACAGGGCTCTTCTATTAAATTCAAGAGAAAAAAGGAAAATTGAAGATGGTGAACAGCACTTCATTACAGTCAGTGACTGATGATGAAATCCTGCACCATCTTTGATTTTACCATTCAGTACAAAGATGTTTATCATATGTAGATCATGCTTATTTTTTACATTTTCACCTGTCTGACATCTTTTTACGCCTATAGGTTGATTACATGAAGCAAAATTCTGTTAGCTTAGTGACCAAAATGTCCAGGTTTGGGGGGATAGCTATCCAGGACCATTATACAGTATATACTATAACACGAAAGGATACAGGCCACACATTCACCCCTGCAAATGTACTCACTCACCTTTTAAGCTCTGTAATGAGCAGTGCAGTACAGGGGATACCAAGAGTCATGAGTGACAATGAGTTCAGGACAGGTTTGACAAACGCCAGCCCCGTGGTGATCCCTGACAAGATGCCAATGACCACTTTGAACCTTGACCTAGATTGGAAAGCAAAACAAGTCTCAGAAACATCACTTGCAGTACTCTATGAACTACATTGTGAAATACAAAAAGAATTTTGGGATTGCTCAAAACTCAGAGTGCTTATAATAACTAATAACAAACAAGCAACAGTCAGCTGCAAAAAGAACTGTATGTGACAGCCTGAAGTGAAAGAGCAGCCATGATGGCTCTGTGACAATGGAAAGAGAAGTAAAGACATGTGATGCAGCATTTACTGGTGTCAGCTATCTTGCACAGACCTATTATTAAACAGGAGAGTCACAGCAATGACTCTCAGCACATCGTATGGCACAACAGTGAACTCAAGATATGAAGCTGCTCAACACTAACACTGTGAATCTGCTGAAAAAGTAAAATATATGCTCCAAATTGTAGCATTGCTTTGTTATATTAACTAGCCTGATATTTCACCTGATTCAAGACCCATATCTCTACCTACAAACCAGGTTCAAATTTTTAAGGCTAGTTATTCTGAAGTAATATATTGGTTAACATACCGATCCCTCCTGAACATCTTGGGAAGGTATCTTTTTGGGAACCACATGGCAATGGCACACATGAGCACCCATAATATGGCCAATTCATCCAGCATCTGGCCTAGGAAGCTGAGGGTAGCATGAAAATATGTTGATCCAATACCTGAAAAGAGAAAAGAGGAAAGAGATCTTAACTGAAGTTTGTTCAGTGTGTTAATGAGGCTGGATTAATGAGTTTAACACATCTTTTAAAAAACACATAACTAATGCAAAATTATAAACATAAACAGAAAGCAGTGAACAATTATTGTCAGGAGCTAAAAACTTTTTAAGCCACCATGAAGAGCCCTAATCTGTGTATTTTCCAGTATGCAGCTGACTTGTTCTCATGTCCCTTTCTCAAATGGAAGGAGTAACAATGTACTATGTAACTATTTTGAAACTCAAATAATTGTGAAGTCAACATTGGGGTGGGTGAGGGGGTAAAGAATTTACAAGAGGCATATTTCACCATTTTCTGACATTTCATAGCCAAAAAACTCATTGGTTAATCAAAATAGATATTGGCAGATTAATTGATAATTAAAATAATCATCAGTTGCAGCACTAGAACAATGAAAAAAATCTAGAAAGTTAGAAACATCACCTCTAAATGAGACCTAACAGACACCATGTGTAAAAACTATGTATAATGTGAACATCAAATGTTTTGGGAACTAACTGACTGCAGCAATGTGGAGGAGAAGACATCTCTCCTGTGACTCTGTCAAAATCAAAAGCAGCTTAGTGAGCCAGGGCTGAGAAATGCTGCTGTTTTAAACAAAAAACCATGGAATTCATGACAAAAAATGTAATTATCTTGAACTTAGTTTTAATATAAATACAAAGTTGGATCTGTCAGTACTGCTTTGTTATCAAGGTCCAACAGACTTTCTATTATCAGTCTAATCTGTTTTCATAACAGGCGCAACAGGAGATTCCGACATTTAACAAAACTTCTTATCTAAAAGGGCTGCCATGCTCAGTCTTGTGTTTCTAATCATGACAGCCTGTCACTGAAGATGTGTATTATTATCAGTCACAACAAAACGTCAGAGACCACCTTAACTTTCAACTGGTGGCTGTCGAAGCCATCTTCCTTAATTGTACCCAACTAAACACTGGGTTAGGGAGGCAAAGCCAATTAAAAAGCACTCTGGACCCTATAAGTTTGTTTTCTTGCTCAAGTCAAAGGTCATTTCCACCACAGAGACGGTGAAAGAGAGATGAAACCATGTGACTGAAAACTTGTCAAGAGTATCCATAAGCTTAATAACCAATGCAGTTCAAAGCTCAGGTATGAACATTTATGGCCTGGAGCAAGAACTGCTGTCAAAGGTGCTGCAGTAATTTAAAAGGCTTCTTTCTCTTCAAGTTTCACCACTAACTGAACACGTATAATTATATTAAAAGAATATACTTGTGTGGCTAAGTCAGTTATGCAGATGATTTTCAACTGACAGTGTGTTTTTTTTTTTGTCTTCCTGTGTGTGTGGGTGTGTGTTTGTGTGTGAGAGAGAGAGAGACAGACAGAGAGAGAGAGACAAACAGACAGTAAGGTCACCTCTCAGGAACAGAGGGAGGTCTGTCAAGTTATCTTTGCTGACAGTGCAACTGCTGTTTAAAAAAAAAAAACAGCGAACAAGGCACTGTAATCTCTCTATTACTGTGCTGTCCATTACATACAGTAGCCCCATTTACAACCTAAATACTGAGTCAAATCAAATGAAATCTTAGGCAACAGGCTTATTCATTCAACCAATGAATAAGCCCAGTCATGATCAAATGTTTTCAGAAGGGTAAAATGATTCAGAATATCCTAAAGCTACAAGGACAGAGGAAAAGGTGCTGCTGTTTAAGAATGCAGACTGCCAAATGTGAGCACCTATATAACTCATATATGTTGTAAAATGTATAACTTCTGCACTTACATATACATCCACTCACAATAGGTCTGCAGCTACAGACTATTTTCACCATCAGTCAAGTGCAGATTATTTCTAAATTAATCACTTGGTCCACAACATTTCAGAATATAGTGAAAGATGGCCGTAGTATGTTCCTGACTGACATATGGGTCATATTATTCACTAACTATTAAAGCCTGCCAGAATATTAAGAGCAGCTTTGACCTGCTGGAAGAGTCAGAGGATCATTATGTCATTATGTTATGTGGATGATCCTGCACCTTGAACTACAAATGTGAATGTGGTAGCCTAGAGGAAAGGTTACATAGTCACCAAAGTCAATATAATTCATCCTCTGTGGACCATGAAAGCCAGTAAAATTTTTCACTGCATTTTTTCAAATAATTTTTAAGCTCCAACAGACTAATTTCACCCAAAGGCATACCACAACCATAAAAGACAATTTGCTGATTAGTGTTGCTAATTTTCTGTATCACCTCAAATATTCCATGCAGCTCAAGATTTCAAACATTACAATATAAACTTTATTTAGCACCAAACACAGCAGATACACTGCATGTTTTGTATATGATATGAATTGTCATGAGATTATACAAAACACATGTACCAGCCTAACAATTGTGCAAAATCAATAAAGTATGCGTTTCTATATGGCTTTTGTAAGAAGTTCAGCTGAAATGATGATGGTAAAGCTGAACAGACAGCTGAGAAGGGGGTTAAGAGGTCATAAAGACAATGTCAGCCAACCAACTTACCAACCACAACCAGGAGAATCCATATGAGGTAAATCCCACTGTTGAAATGTGTTGCATATTGGCGGAACAAGCACATTAATATGGGCGGCAAAACAAAAAACAAGATGTTGCTGATCTGAAATGATAAACAAAGGAAAACCATGAGCCAAAAGGAAGAACAAAAACACATCTTCGTTGAGCTGATCGTGTTGCTCAATGACATCAACATGCTTGTAAAAGTTGATTGGTGCGCAGGCCTCAACATTTAACATCTGTAACTCGATGCTTAAAAAACACAAAGAGTAAACATCATGATGCTGAAACTGAAAACCAAGCAAACTGAGAAAAGTCGAGTCAAGCTTGCAGCTAGCTATCTGACAGTAAAGCCTACAAGACAACAGTGCAATACAAAGAAAAACAAAGCCAGCGGTTCACCGTGCATCAAATTGTATTAATGCAAAACAAAATATATTTGAGCTACAAGTCCAGCGACTTTAAAAACCGACCGTGTTGTAAAATTCAGCGATGCTGGGGTAAATAAGGTAATTGCCTTCACACCAGTCCACCTCGGAGCTGCCAGCCTGCAACTGGTCCCAAAAAATCAGATTAACGTTGCTCATGTTTGGACTGGTTCGGCTGGACTGTGCAGAGCAGACGATACTCCACCGTCAGCTTTGGACACAACAAAACACTGCAAGAAAAAGTCCGGGTCCGGTGGCTCCTGATTCACACGGCAAATCCTAACGATGGAGACCCGACACAAGTATATTGTGCATTATAGACGATGTGGCAGACTGCTGCAACCGTGACTGAGCTGCATTTTAAGCCTCCGTGCCTCTACAAAGCCTTCTGCTTGTGACGCTGTGCGTCGTGCACTGACAGCTGCTCGCTCTGTGGCAAAGAGTGACGACGCACAGCAAGAGGATTCACTTCCTTTCACTTCCTGCTTCGCTAAGACGCAGTAGAAGATCAGGTCATACATTCAGGGTTGGGATTTTTACAGTCTGTGGCTGGAACTTGGGAGAGTTACTTTAAAAATGTAACCCTGTTAAAAGTGTAGTCCGTAATGTGTAGTCCGTAATGTAATCCATATCCCACAATATTAAAGTAATGTAACTTGATTACTTTCCATTAGATCTAATTTTACTTTCCATTAGGCCTAATTTAGGATTGGGACTGCAATAGGCTATCAAATGTGCAATAATAAAGACAAGGACTTGGTGCAAAGGGTTGTTGTGAAAACCAGCGTAAACTGCTTCAAGCAGTTAGGGTGGTGATATTAGTGTGTTCAGACAATTACTGTTATCCCTCGGGGTCAATAAAATAGCTTATATCTATCTATCTATCTATCTATCTATCTATCTATCTATCTATCTATCTATCTATGTAGATAGACTGTATTTGTTAATAATTAACGGATGTTTGAGGAAGATTTGTCCAACAGACGTTACTTTTTTTCAGGCTAACCCTCTTTACCTCACATAGCTCTTCGGACGACGCATGCTTAGTGACTCAATAATATACTTAATGTGTTGACAAGGCTTCACAGCTTTAACTAGTAACGGAGCCTAATTAATCATTTAATGTGATTCATAATCTAGCTTTGACTTTCAGGACAGTAATTTGGCTCTCCACCTGACCTGACCTTTATTTTTCCTGTTCTTTTCTTTCTATATTTAAAAAATAAATAAATGAAAGACTGAGGCTCACTAATGAATCCAAGGAATATTGCGCACTTGTAGCCAATATAATATTAGGAATGTATGCATATTGCATATGTATATAATTGCATTGTATATAGTATTTTATTTTTTTTATTTTTTTATCATTTTCGCTACTGTAGTGTCAATGTTTAATTTCTCCCTCGGAAGGGGGGGTGGTATTTTATTTTTTTATTAACGAAATGCACATAAAATGAGTGAGTGAGTGAGTGAGTGAGTGAGTGAGTGAGTGAGTGAGTGAGTGAGTGAGTGAGTGAGTGAGTGAGTGAGTGAGTGAGTGAGTGTGCTCGCGCGCACGTGCGTGTGTATGAATTCAAAATATTGTTCAACATATTAAATAAATATATGAAAAGCAGGAGTATAAATATTATTTTCAGATAGTTGTTGACATATGTAGCCTTTGTTTACCGTTTCGGTCTTCCTCTTTTCTAACCTTCAGCTTCAAAAAAAAAAAAATCCAGAAGTGTTACAGTTATCGCGAGAACATTTCAGGTCTATGTGAGATCACGGAGCGGATATCCGGTCTCTTTTCCGTGGCGGACCGTCGTTGGGTCGGTTTGGCAAAATGAAGGTACAATGTTTCCATCCAGATATTTCTTTAATTAAAACAATTTTCTCTAAAATACTCCGGTATGATTAAAGTCTTCGCTCTGAAGTGTGTAGCGGTGCAGTTTTATGCCCCGGTCGCTGCTTTGCAGCTCAGGATGAGCTTTGATTGAGTCGTAAGCTAAATGCTTACTGACGCTAAGAGAGCTGTGGAAACATGGCAGACAAATGTGCGTGGAGCTAAAAGTCTCTGTTCACTAAAAGAGAGAGGGGTTTCACACCTGTGTAGTTAATGATACATGAGCGTCACATGTTAACCGTGTTGGCCGGTTTTACACGGTGAAGTTTTAAGTGGCTGTAACTTATATTGGTTACCGGGGGAAGCTAACAGGCCTCCACGCCGGTGTGTCGCTATCTGACTGAAACATTAACCTTCACACGTAACGCGACAGTCTGCTCTTTAATGCGTTTACTTAATTCTGAAAATGTTTAGAAATGTTCACTTGTGACTTTGTACGAGTATAACTTGTTGAAAGTGACACAGCTAAGGTTACCTGCTACATTTACCTGGTGATGACTTGTCAAAGTGTGCTGAACTGTGAACTCCTATTAATGTATATTTCCAACTCTTGTATTTCAGCTGAACATCTCATTCCCCGCTACTGGCTGCCAGAAGCTGATTGAAGTTGATGATGAGCGCAAGCTGCGTACCTTTTATGAGAAGCGTATGGCCACAGAGGTGCCTGCTGACCCTCTGGGAGATGAGTGGAAGGTGAGCATAGGTGTTATTTTCTGTGATATCCTAAGAGCAGACTTTTCAGTGTCAGACCTCACCGAAGCAGCATGTGAATTTGAGTTTGACATGTCCTGATTGCGGCACACCAGTAGACCCTTTCTGATTAGTCCGTAGTCATTAAGGGGGGACAGCGTGTTGCCAGAGTAACTGCAGAGCTGCTTACCAGATGCAACCAGACCTGTAACCATGGATGGTTGAACTGCAATGCTCTCCCACTGTTCTGGAGTGATAATATTTAGTGTCTTAACAAATGTGTTCTGTATATCAGGTAGAGGCAGCATTGTGTATCTGGAAAAACAGAGCACCACCACATGTGACCAGATCTGTAACCATGACTGATTCAAACCGCATCACTTGCTCATTAACAGTTAGTTGCCCCCTGAAGTTATAAGGATTCAAGATAAATTTGTCTCATGCACAGAATCATGACAGATGGCATCATTGAAGGTTTCTCAAGAGAGATTACTGTATAAAATAAGATGACAATTAGATATGAATTAAAATACTTAAGTGTAGATTGTAAACAGTGAATTGCACAAAAGTGATGGAAGAAGTGTTTCACATGAGAAAACATTACTTACCCATGTGCATTCCTCTTTCGGCCACATGTATTGAAGTAATGTTGATCACTAGAAGCCTTTACAGTTAAAATTGGCACGATTTTCGAGTTTAATTGTTAGTTTGATCTACATGTGTCACATGTCACTTTATCCCTGTTTCCCCTATGCAGTACGGGAAGCCATTAAAATAAGATTGCAGTTTGTATGTGCTGCTTATTTACTACAGAGCACAATGTCTGCTAACAGTGTGGAGTGCTGAAGAGGTACAGGCTCTGCTCTGTATTATCAGTGAGGCCTTGCAGCGGCACTCGACACACAATCCGCCTGCTCCTGTGTGGTTCTCCTACAGTGGAAACGCAAACTGATCCGGATCTGTACTGTACCGTACTGATAATGGAAACGAGGCTTTTGACAGTAAGGTAACTGTTTTCCTTTACATTCGCAGGGTTACGTGGTACGCATCAGCGGAGGCAACGACAAACAGGGCTTCCCCATGAAGCAGGGTGTGCTTACCCACGGCCGTGTGCGCCTGCTGCTCAGCAAGGGCCACTCTTGCTACCGTCCCCGTAGGACCGGTGAGCGCAAACGCAAGTCTGTCCGTGGTTGCATCGTTGACGCCAATCTCAGCGTTCTGAACTTGGTCATCGTCAAGAAAGGTAATTTGTTCATTTTTCCGAAGGTCAGAGATTGGACCCAGAATCCAGCTGCTAACTGGTGAACTGAAAAAAGTGCATCCTTGCTAAGGCTTACTTGTGACTCAAATCAAAATTAGAAAATACCTCATGAATAAAATGTTGAGTGCACACCAGTAGACCCTTTCTGATTAGACCGTAGTCATTAAGGGGGGACAGCGTGTTGCCAGAGTAACTGTGGAGCTGCTTACCAGATGCAACCAGACCTGTAACCATAGATGGTTGAACTGCAATGCTCTCTCATTGTCTCATTGTTCAAGACTGATTTTAAGTTTCTTTTGGTGTCTCTTCAAACATGTTTTGTACCTTAGGTGGAAGGTTATTTTAGAGTTAATGTTTTGTTCATCTCTGTGACACTGTCCAATACTTGTCTGACAATTGGATAGAATATTGGTTTTAGTGAATTGCTGAAAGTAATCTTGGCACAAAAGATGTGAAGTTTTCCATCACTGAACTGTATTAATTTGGTTATTCTCAGGTGAGAAGGACATTCCCGGGCTGACCGACAGCACCGTCCCTCGCCGTCTTGGTCCCAAGAGGGCCAGCAAGATCCGCAAGCTCTTCAATCTGGCCAAGGAGGATGATGTCAGACAGTATGTTGTGAGGAGACCCCTGTCAAAAGAAGGTAAGACTACAGCTCTTTAGCTAGGTCTACACATTTGTCTTTGGAATGGTTAAATATAGGTAGCATTAAGGGATATGGGATTAATTGGCACAAACAAAGAAGAGGTACAGTTGTCCCTCACTATAACACGGGTCACCTTTTGTGGCCTCGTTGTTTCGCAGATTTTTAGTGCAATTTTGTAAGGTTTTTTTTACTTTTCCAGTGCATTGTGTTCTGCGCCCTTGTTGTCTAAGGGACTGTAGACCATTGTCAATCAATCTCCTCTGTGCCATGTCTCCTGTACAATAGTGTGTGTAGTGAGGGGTTTTACAGCCTTAAAACATCTATAATTGTAAAAAAAAAATAAGGTGACTGCTTTGCGGATTTCATCTTTTAACGAGAGACCACTGGTGCTGCAGACGTCCAAGTTTCTGTAAGATGTACAGGGCTATAGTCAAAATCCTGTATTAAAGATTGTTGTAAAGAATTAGACATGATGATGTAAATACTACTTGACATTTGGCTTTTTTTTTTTTACAACTTGTTAATTCAGCTTAACTTTTTAGGGTTATTAGTAAAAATATAATCACTGGACATTCAGCATACAGTTTGGTTAGGCTTAAACAGTGACCAGTGTCGATGAGATGCAGTGTGACTCCGCAGAACCATTTTGCAATTGTTTTGTAAAAGTTCACTTTAACCAAAATATTTTAGTTTTTATTGTAGTTCTCAAAGGAACACTTGACCCCTTCCCCTTTCTAAAATCTTCAGTTACAACAGCAGCAAGAAAATGTGAATTGACCCCCAAATGTAGGATTTAGGCTGAAAAGCCATCATACAAGGACATGTACACTCTATGAATTAATGTATGTGGTGTAACTTTACTCAACATTTATATTTCAGAAAGTACCTCAGTTATTGGGTCATGGTTCAATATGGTTTTGGTACAGCCAGCAGAACAAAAGAGAAACATCCAGCAATGGTTCATTAGCTTTAACTACTGAAACAGTTAAGTTGCGTTGCAATGGAAAATGTGGTTATGGTACCTATTATAAATAATTTGCAAATAACTTGAGTTACAACCGTAACATGATGGTTAGATACTGATGCTTCAGTACTCATCTGATATTGTATGTAATATTAGTCAGATGGACAAAACCACTAATTGGACACTCATACTATTCAACTGCATTTTTCTCTCTTAGCTGATTCTTATGTTATCTGAACACATCAAAAATTGAATGTTTTTTCTAAACGGCTTCACTTAAAGGGCTGCGCAGGGTGGTTTGCGTGCATACCACATACACAGCTGACCCATGTTGAAATCATGGCCAGAGGTCCTTTGCTGCAAGTCACTTCCCCCCCTCCCATAATTTCCTTCACCACTACTGTCAAATAAAGGTGTCTGTACCTGGGGAGAAAAAGTTGAGTCTTAGACAAGATGGGCGAGGAGGTTCATTTAACTACAGAGATAACAGTATATTATAATAGTGTTGCATACTGTCAGTTTTATTGGTATATCTAAGCTGGTTAGCATACATCTATGAGCATGCTACAGCGAAGTGGTGCAATGTCAGAATGTTCCTGGTGGAACACCTGGGTTATTAAACTGTTTTGACAGTAAATGTTTTGATGACGCAGTGTAGCAAACTGGTAAAAGTTGCATACTGAGCAGATCGGGAGCTGTTGGTGTTATATGTGAGGTTATTTTTAATATTAGGCAAAATAAGCAGCCTTTGATATTTTTACATCAGTAATTCAAATGCTAAGCAGCAAGAATGGAGTCTGGAGACAGCTGCTCCTCTTGAAATTATGAGCTGCCATTAAAACATAGGCATTGCAGCATTTAATCAGTATTACAAGCTGTGCATATTGCACTGTTAATGGGCCCTTCTTCCAGCTGTGTTAGGAGACATGTTTTTTATGTTGACTTGAAAAAGTTGCTGAGCTTATTCAATACTGATGTCAAAGTTGTCAAATGTCAAACTTCTATACAGCAAAGTAGTGATAGTGAAGTAGCAGGTACTGCTTGGTCTGGTGATGTGTGAATTGTTAGTCTTGGGCCTTTTTAGTGTTTTTTTTTTGGGGGGGGGGGGGGGGGGGGGGC